>LLEY01000219.1:0-86646 GCA_001414485.1 Calycina herbarum | reverse complement strand
AGCATATAATTCAGCTACTAGAATACTTCTAGTAACTCTCTTATACTTAGTAGAGACCTAATAGACGATGTTACTATTATTAGTAGCGTTAGCTAATATAATTATATATCTAATCTAGGAAGTATAAGCTTAAGTAAGGAATAATCTAAAGTAATAAACTTAAGTCTACGCTTAGTATTCTCTATTTACTACTATAGAACCTTGTTTAAAGCTTTAACGTCTTTTAGAAGTAGATTAGTTGACTAGGTAGTAAAAGATAGTATAAAGGCTGCTTCTAGTTATAATATAGTTATAAAGTAGGCTTCTTAAGCTTACTATATAATAAATTAATCTCTTATAGTAACGTTATAGCGTATATCTCTATAAGAGCTCTTTAATTCGATCGATTTAGTACTTACTAGCTTAAGGTTCTTAGTATAATCCTAGGTTAAAAGTATTAATCTATCTTTCTAGTATATAATAATACCTCTATTAAATTTTAAAACGTGATCGACTATAAGCTCTTCTCTTTCCTTAGCGTCGAACTTAGCTTCCTTTCTCTTAGTATCTTCTTTCTTAATAAAGGTACTATCTCTTAAGATAAGTATATTATTAGTTTATTATCTAATAATCCTAAAGTATCTAGTTTTATTAACTAATAGTAGATAAGGATTAAATATTAATTAGGTTATTCTAAGGAATTTAAGAAGGAATTTATAGTAAGTAGCGAACTAGTATAATCTAGCTTCTAGAATACTATATAATAGTAGTAATATCTTAATTAATAATCTAATCTATTCTAGTATATTCTTCAGTAGTTATATAAACTTTCGATAGTATAGTTATAGCTTACTCTTAGACTAAGTATATACTTAGATAATATTATATAAAAGAAGGTTAAGATATAGATATAAAGCTATAATAATAAGAATAATTCTTATACTTATATATTAAATTATAGGTAACTAAGTAAGTACTATCTTCTTAGCTAAATCGTTTTATATATATACTATAAATCGTGACTTTTTAAAGGCTTTATCTATACTATGGAATTTAACTTAGTTAATAAATCGTAAATTAAAAAGATTAACGTTATCTAGTAACTCGTCTAGAGTAATAAACTTTATTATATCTCTCTTAATTAATCTATTAATCTCTAGTCTATAGGAATTAGTATAATTCATATAAACTATACTATTAATTAATATAAATATCTTAATATCGAAGTCTCTAAAATCGTTAAGTTACTAGTAATCTTAAGAAATACTATATATGTCGACAACGTATACTTTAGCTTCTTCTTCTTTAGCTAGCTTCTTTTAAGGTCTTCTACGTCCTCTCTTTACTAGTAATTCTATAAGTCTTTCTTTTAGATCGGTATCCTAGTCTTAACTCTAGTCTTAACTATTACTTTATAATATTTCTAGAATTAAGAGCTCTAGCTCTTTAATAATTTTACTAAATCAAGGCTTTACTACTATAGATTAGAATCTTATACTACTATTTAGTATAATAATAATATCCTTATCTTTGATACTTAAAAGCTAATATAGTCCTATCTATTTACTCTTCTTATTTAGTATCTCTCTCTAGACTAATATATTAGATCTAAGAGGTGTATTCTTTAAGTAATTTAATAGTCTATTATAAGTATTAAGAGCGTTGTTGACTTATCTCTTAGTATAGTACTTCGTAACTTCTTAAGAAGCTCGCTTAACTATATTAGCTTATCTAATATTATTAGAAGAAGAGGTGTTCTATTAAGTTATTTAAAAGTAAGCTTTAAATACTAGTATAGTAGGAACTAATCTATTTAGTCTAGCTGTATTATTAATAGCCTTAAATACTATCTAAAAAGCTGTCTCTTTTATAAGATCTAGATAGTCTTTGTATATTACTTAATATACTTATTATACTAGTCTATAATATTATTTAACGATTCTAACTAATTAGTATACTTCTACTAGAATACTTTCTACTATACTTTCTATAGCTCTTATATATTTATTAAATTCCTTACTTACGAAGTTAGTTCTAGTATCTATAGTAATAACATCCGGAGGTTCTAAATAGACGTCTATCTAGTATTCCTTTAACTTATCTTAGACGTGCTTTACCTTTATAGTCTTTAACTATCTACTAGCTTGAAAGCGAGTAGCTTTATCTATAATATATAGAACTGCTTCTTTATCTATAAAGAATATATTAATATATATCTAAAAGTTAAATATAATATTATTATATAAAGTAAATCGAAAGCGTTCTAGAGACTTTCTATACTTCTAGTATAGCTTATAGTACTTTATAAGGTACTATAGAATGTCGATATTAACGTCGTAGCTAGTATACTTAAGAAGTGTCTATAATTTTAATATAGATAGATATCCGAATCGCTTATATAAACAGCGTAACTCTTACTTACTTAAAAGATAAGAGAACTCTTAAATTATAATAGATAAAGTATTATTCTATATTATAAAAGAATAACTAAATCATTATATAACTAAGACTTTATATCTATTACTTATTATAAAGATATTACTAAGGTTATTAAATATAACTCCTAGTATATCTATGTTATTAAGGCAAAGTAGGAATAGCATGTCTATATATAGTATATAGAATTCGATTAAACTAATTAGTATATCTACGAATATTAAGCCGATTAAAGTACCTATTCTAATACCGAATTTAATATTAATCTTCTAGCTATTATAAATAGAGGTCTTTTTAATAGTATTAAATATAAGATACTAGTTATAACTAATAGTAGACTTCTTTATAGCTCTTATATTAATTATAATACTAAAGAACTTATTATAGTAATATCTCTTAGTACTAGGAACTAAAGTTAAGATTTCTCTATATAGAAGTAGTAGTAATCTACTACTAGCGTGTTCGTATATAGAGCTAGTTAAGTTATCTATAATATATTAAGCTTCTAAGATAACGATCTCTTTATACTTAGTAATATAATTCTTAATAATATCGTCTATATTGTCTTTAATAATTATTATAGTAATCTCTTTAGATATATCCTTATCTAGCTTAGTACCTTCGTATCCTATAAGATACTATCTATATCTATAATAAGAGAGTAGCTTTTTATATCTCTTAATATATCTAGACTTCTACTTATTCTCTTATTTATTCTAACTTAGCTTAAGGTAATTCGTAGACTAATAATTAGGTTTTATATATATTCTATACTTTAAATCAGATAAGGTATTTATTAGTTAAGTATTTATATTTAACATACTTAGTATAGACCGATTTATAGATCTATAGAATCCTCTATAGAAGTTATTCTCTTTTAATCCTATATTCGTTTATAATATTTAGTCTATAAGATTTATATTAGTATTATTATATTTCTTATTATCTTTAGTTATAAATACTTCTACTTTTAGATATAGGTTTTACTATATACTAAGTACTAATTTAATAGAATAGGTTATAAGCGAAAGCTTTAGCTTCTTTAGTAGTTTTAATACTATATAAGATACCTCTTCGTATCTGTAATAAGCTAAAAGAAGCTTATTAGCGAATTCCTCTTTCTTATATATATATTTTAGAAGTCTATACTTAATCTATTATAGTCTTTTATATATCTTTTTAAAGATCTTAAGAATAGGCTTATCTAGATACTTTCTCTTATATTTCTTAAGTATAGTATTATTCTATTCTATTAAGGTGTTCTAGATGTAATTAAGATCTTAGTATTACTTCTTAAATTTACTATAAAGTACTTTAAAAGTAAGTTCGTTGATAATATTAATAACTTTTATATAATAAAATTCCTAGGCGTCTCTCTTAAGTATTATAGAAAAAGCCTTCTTATACGCCTTCTTTTAAAGTCTATATATCTAGTATTTATCTATAAACACTACTAGCTTAAGGTTAAGATTCTCTCCCTAGCCTCTAAACTTAATATTATTAGATATATATACTCTTATAAGATTTCTAAGAGTATATTAATCTCCTTTCCTCTTTTATCTTTTATTAACATCTCTATCTTCTCTATTACTTCTATTATCTCTATTATTATCTAAATCGCCCTCTTTATTATTATCTAGATCCTCGTAGTCTAATTCGTTAGAAGAGCTTTTAGAGAAAGAAGAAGAAGAAGAATTATTAAAAGATTCTAGGTTATACTTTAATAATTTACTCTTCTTCTTTTCTTACTTAGCTCTCTTAAGTACCTCTAAAAGTAACTTCTTTATTATTAATTTATTACTTAATTTAGAAGAGGTCTTAGAAAGGGTCTTAGATAGTATCGATTTAGATGTTATCTTAGGAGCTAGAGTTACTAGTACCTTCTTTACTAATATCTTTAAAGACTTTAATAGTATTACTAGAAGGACTGATTTACTTATCTTTCTTAACTTATTAGGTAATAGTATAATAGTATCTCCTTTATTAACAAATTCCTTAATATTTAGAGGATTCTTATAAGAATTCTTTAAGTACTATCTTAATTCCTTAGATAGAACCTCTCTCTTAGACTTAATCTTCTTAAGTTCCTTATAAGGTACTAGCGTCTTCTCCTCCTCTATTAAGGTATTATATAAAGCCTATACTACTCTACTACTTTCTCTTTTATAAAGATCTTCTACGTATATACCTCTTAATTAGAAGGTTCTTCGAAGACTACTAGTATATTAAGTAGATATAATTATCTTAAAATATTTAAGATTCTATCCTTTAAAGTCTTCTTAAAAAGCCTCTTATAAAGCAGCGTTATATTCCTTTTCTACTTAGTATTTGTCTATATAATCTTATATATAAGTATTAAGAGTATCGCTGTCTACGGTTTCTAAATCGAGCTTCTAATAGTCTTCTTCTATTCTAGTTCCTTTAGTTACTATAGTATTATTAGGTATTAATAGTAGTATAATCCTAGTACTAAACATAATCAGGATAGGAAAGGTCTAATAATTATGCTTCTTAAGATACTTTATAAAATCCTGCTATAAAAGGTCGGATAGGCTAGCAAAGTCGAAATCTCTGCCTGTCCGTGGCGCTGGCTACGAACCTAGAATTGAGCGAAAGCAATATAATCCCAGAGCCTAAGAGATACTCTCGCAACTTAGTTAGAGCTGGTGGAGGGCGTTGTAGTAATCCAGCGAGGGTATCGTAACGTGGCCTCACTAGAACAGAGGAATGGCAGCCAACGCCACTGGTATTTAAAAACCACCTAACCGTCCGATTCCCTGCCTTATAACTAGGCACATCTTCGACATCTACACGGTCGGATTTCTAAGCAGCACTAACTGCATTAGGCGGATAGGGCACCTCTGGGGCGGCATTTATAGAGTTTTCATAATCGGCAAAAATAGGGGTATACTAGTTAGTATAGGTTCCTGCTATAGAACTGATGAATACAGCCTTCCCTCTACGACGGTCGACCTATATAAAGAAGAAAACAGAGCGTCTATTAAAGAAGGGAGTATAAAGGAGGGTTATACTCTATATAGGTAGATAAGCCTAGAAGGGACGGTAAAGAGCTAGGATCTTATATAAACAAGGAGGGATAGATAGAGGGAAATAGTTTAGATAGAGGTCTCTCCTGTTCTCTTAACTCCTCTGCTTAGGTAGAAGGACGCTCTTAAGAATAGCTCGGTATAGGTAGGGAAAAACCGCTATAGATATAAGCTCGACGACAATTCACGAATCTCTTACGAATACGATGCTAGCCCTCTCTTTGCCTATACGCCTAGAAACGCGATTTTATAATATATAAGATAGAAAGGCCGGCTTACTTTGTATAAACGGGGCTTAGGGACTGGGCTAATAGAAAGCTAGGGATTAGAGGCGTATAGAGAGAACAGAAGCTTCGCTTTAGTTAGTAGGATGGAAATACATAGAGTATGCTGCCTAGCTAGGGGTATGCTCTACGTAAATCCTGCGAGGCATAGTCAGCCCTACTAGAGTAGCAGAGATGTAGCAGGGTATCGCGAAGAGGGGTTAAACCTCTAGAGCGAGGTATATAATAGCAGCGATAGAAGGAGGATAGTAATTTATTACTCTATATAACACTGTCTATATAGCCTAAGAGGACGGAGGCGTATGTCGGTCTACGAAGAGTACGTAGAGAGCAGTTAGCTAGTTAGTAATCGTAGGCTTAAGGAGTAAACTATAGAAGAGAAGTAGAGAAAGAGAATTTGTCCTCCTCTTTCTCTTAAACTTAGGAGGCGAAATATAAGGGAAAAGCGTTATAAAGGTTCTAGCGTAGAAGGAACATACTCTAACTTTACTATATATTTAAACAAAACCTGAACCGAAAAAACAGAGAGGCACTGATTAAACTACAAGGTATAATAAATATATATCTTTCACCGGCCACGTTAGAAGGATAGCTAGCAAGGCTACACTAGTAGCTAGTGCCTTGAAAGAGACAACAAACACAGTAAGAGGCTTACTCTCTTATCTGCTTAAACAAGCTACTACTGCGTATATTCTGTCGATCGCCTACTTCGGAAGCGAGACCTGGTTCCCTAGGCGTGCCAGAGCTAGAGGTGACTAGGCAGGGGGCATAAACAACCGAATTAGCCGTTATCTAACTCTACTAGATAGAGTAGTAGCTAAGTATACTAGGATTATCCTCCTAGTATACAAAACCACTCCTACCTTAGTACTTCTTATAGAATCTAGCCTTCTAGCCTCTAAAATTGCTCTTATAGTTAGAAGCAAAGCACTTAAAGCCAGGACTCGACGACTCGACCCGACTCACCTACTGAAACGATGTATAAATAACCCTTGCTCTAGAGCTAGGCTTATATACCGTGCTTACGTAGCCCTCCCTCTCTCTGAAGAGATTAACTCTCTTTAAGACCCTCTATAGAATAGAGGCTTTGACTAGCAAGCCTGCCTTCTAGAAGTAGAGGGGCCTGACTCTAGAGGGATAAAGGAATCCTATAAAGCTAAATTCCTTGAATTCCTCGCTACTATCCCTGCTATAGACCTAGTTGTCTTTATAGACGGCTCTCGGTTAGACGATAAGAGAACCAGTAGAGGCGTCTATTTAATAAGAGGAGGAGTTATCCTTAATACTAAGGTCTTCTCCTTTGGCAAGGTACTAGAGATATACGACGTAGAGGCTAGAGCAGCCTTGTATAGTCTTAAATTAGCCCTAGCTTCCTCTTTCTAGTTACTAGCTAGGAAGTGCTAGATCTGTCTTAACAACCTCGAAGCTATACTACAACTAACCTACTGGTTCTATAGCACTTTATAAGAGACTTTTAATAGAGTTAACGAGTTAGCTCTACTATACCCTAGGAAAGTCTAAACTATGTAGTATCCTAGCTATATAGGTATCTAAGGTAATAAGATAGCGGATAGAGCCGTAGGGAGAGGCGCTCGGCTACTCTCTTTAAACTCTCTTCTCTTACTCTATACTACTACGCTTTAGAGAGAGGTTAAAGAGATAGGGGTACAGCTTATAAAGAAGCTATAGAAAGCTACACTTCCTAGGCTATATAAGAATCTAGGGCTCGATAGCTGGTCCTTAAAACCTCGGTTACTTCGCTTACTAAGAGAGGTCCTAGCTCGCTTAATTGCTACTCGCTCCGGCTACGGAGACTTTATAACGTATCACCTTCGCTTCTTCCACCTTAACACGCTGCTCTTCTTAGAGGAGTGTAAGTATAGAAAGAAGAAGACTTAATTTCACCTGCTCTTTTATAGGCTTGTAAACAAAGCAGCTCCTAGGCTACTTATAGAGGCTGAGAGGAATCCTTAAATACTCTTTAGCCTATACTATAAGGAGCTATTTTACAAGGTCTACTATAAGACGAAGTTTTATACTAAGATCTGTCCCCCTAGATAGAGAAATCTTTCTCTTCTTTACCTTATATCTCTCTCTACTCTCTACTCTCTGTTATTATATACTGTTTTCTTATTCTAATTTAGAACAAGGGCTGCTTCAGAAGTAGGGCTTCTCTTTAAACTGTCTCTTATAAATTAGCGTTCTTTCATTTACACCCTCTATAGCCTAGGGCACCCCTCTAGCGTTATTTGCCTAAAACTAGGACTCTTTTAAGACCTAGCCTACGCGAGCTAGACTCCGCCTAACGTTAAATAGAAATAAATAAATAAATAAAAGGTCGGATAGCTTAAACGATAGCTAGTAGTCGACTTTCTTAAAGGTTCGAGGTAGTGTTTTAGGTAACTGGATTCCTTCTACTTCTTTTTAGTAAATCAGGAGTATAAGTAATTTACTTAATAAGTTAATATAAGTAAATCTATAAGACTTAGTTTATAAGTAAATATAAAGGAGTTAAAGTAATAAGCGATTCTAAGTCTATAATCTTAATATAAGATAGATTCGTCTTAAAGGTTATATATTATATAAATCCTAGAGCGAAGTATAGAATAGTATACTTATATAATCAAATCTAAACAAGGTTAGAGGATTATACGTAGTAGTAGGCTACAGCGTATAATAGTACTACTCTTAACGTTTAGTTAGCTAAAGACACTTAACTATAGTAAGTATAAGTAAGCTTATAACTAAGTAATCTAATCTACGTATAATACTAATTAGTATTAGTATAACTTAGTTATAAATCTGTCTAGTTATATATACGTATTATATTCTCTATAACTATTCTAGGTACTCGAAGTACGACTATTTTATACTTATACTAGCGTGGTACTAGCGTGGTACTAGCGTGCTAGTTACGTAGATAGATATAAGTCAGAGGCTTATTCACTTATATAATAATATATATACTTTCTTAAAAGTACTAATATCTATATATAAGCTCTTCTATATACTAAGAGTAATAGTTAGATATACTAATTCTATTATAGTTAAATTACGAAATTACTTAAAGGTTAAGAATTCCTCTTAAGCTCTTTTTATAATATATTTATATACTCTAAAGTTAAAGTATATAGGTTTATATATACGTTAATACTATACTATAAACTTATACTATAAATACGTTATAGACTTTAGCTTATACTTATTATAATCTACGGCACTCGAGAGATAATAGAAGAGAGCTACAGGTTACTTAGATAGCGTTATAAGTAGTAGAAGAGAGTGTAGAAGAGTAGGCTTCTTAATAGCGTTAACTCTTAAGTTATCTTCTATAACTACTAAGGAATTAAAGTATACGTTTAAAGATATATTATATCCTCTACTTATATATACTAGTAGAAGTGGTATTATATCCCTCTTTATCTCTTCTTTTTTATTTATATATATTAAATTTATAATAATAAACGTAAGAGAAGTAGTCGTTAATCTCTAGCCTTTATATACCCTCTTCGCCTATAACTTTATATTCGAATACTATACTATAAAGTAGTTAAGAGTAGTCGGTTATACGTAGCACGTTCTAGGGAAGTTAGTACACGTATCTTTAGTATATTAAAAGTTCTTTTAAATCTCTACTATTATAACAGACGTGAATGAATAGCTTTTACCAGTGCGCTAGCCGGCTAAAAGACATAAGAATTAATCGACAGACTAATTCGCTATTCTACTACTTAATAGGAATCCCGGTGTAACACCGCCCACGTGACCTCCAGCCACGTGACGGCTGTCACAACCGTCGCTCCTAGTACTTCTACTTACGACGCTCTCTTAATCGCTAAATCGTCGAGCTACCTACTTATTATAGTAGATCAGGCCCTCTTTGCCTTTTACACCTTCTTTCGAGTATTCCTTTTATCTCTCTTTCTCTTACTTAAGTAAGACGCCGCCGCTGCCTTCCGTACTACCTTCTTATCTATATACCTCTAAGCTTCGCTATCGTTATCGCTTAAAGTTTTAGTAGAGAATAAATCAGTCTCGTCGCTCGAGTCGTTTACTACTTCGTCGTATACGTTAGTAACGCTCTTAGGCTTTTTAGCGCTCTCTTTCCTAAGAGCCTTTATAATCTTTAAATCGATAAGATTATTAGAATCGTTAGCTACGCTATAGTATACTACTAAAACGTACTAGATTATCTTCTCTTCGATTACCTTAGTATATCTCAGAGCTTTCTTAAAGTCCTCCTAATCTCTCTAATTACTAATATTATATCTTTTAGGATTACTCTTTACGCCTTAGATAGCTATCTAATAATCAGGATCTCGGCGCTCTTAATTACACCTAAAACGGCTATTAATAAATCTATCTACTACTTAATATATATTTATAACTATATAATTGAAATCCACCTCTCGATTCTTAAGCTCTAAGTTTAAGAGCTTATTAAGAGTCCTCTCTTATATACTATCTACGTACGTCTTTACCTTAATTACTATAAGTAGCGCTTTCGCTTTCGAGGTTTTAAAGGCTTTTAAGAGAGTCTTCTTTCTAGGGGTCTTTTAGGCTTTATTACTATTACTCTTAGTAAGATCAGTAGATAGAAAAGTTCTCTTCTTTTTAGACCTTACTAACAAGCTTATAGAATCGTCCTCTATAAGCTTCGAAGGCTCAAAGATTAATATATATTTAGCCTCCTCTTTAGCTTCTCTCCTCGCTCTTACTCTTACTATCTCTCTCGCTCTCTTATCTATTATCTAATATTCCTCTATTTCAGTATACGCTCTTTCCTCTTCGATATATATTACATAGTCGTCCTCGATCGATTATTATAATTTAGCGGCTTTAGATAGAGAGGTAATTAAGAGCGTACGAGAGCCAGTGGTTGTCAAAGGGCTCTTACTAGGAAGGCGCGCTTCTAGAGCCTTTGAGCTAGCTCTTACTAAAGCTCCTATATCGATTGTAACCTTCCTTAGTGGTGGTGGTGGTGGCATATCGGTAGTAGGAGAGGGGGCCTTTTTAAGGGCTTTTTTAGTAGCTTTTTTAACTCGAGGGGGTGATTTAGGTATCTCTGGCCCAGGGCCTTATAAGCGCATATTCATAACCATATTAGAGTATCAAGAACAAGGAGTATAAGGTAATAAGTAGTTATTTAGCTAATTTTCTATATAGCCTCCTAGACACGATTACGGCACGCAAAACGCTCGGATTAAAAAAAAAGTGGGCAAATTCAAGCTTAAGTCGCAACTGACTGTACCAGAGTCTCATCAGAATAAAGAGTTATTCGGCACCACAGTATTTACTTTCCTTCTACTCAGGATCGTAGTACCTCAGTACCTGTTGCTGCCTTGTGCTGTCTTCGGAGGAAACTGCAACAGTAAGGAGAGTATGAGTATTCCAATGATGGAAAATCCAGCAGCTTTAGAGAAGCTGTACTGGGCAGTAATGTAAGAGGTTCCCGCTTCTTGTAGTTGCCATGGTTGTTTGTAAACACCACTGACCTATATACTTCCAAAAAGCATCTATCGTTTCATCATTGGTATCTTGGAGTTGATATGCTACTACGTTTATCGATCTATCCAAAGTCGGAATGGAAGAGACCACAAAAAAACCAAAGAAACAGGACCCCCAAAGACGGCAATTGTGTGTGCTACCATCAATAGCGGGAATACTCTCAGTACTACACTGCCAACCTGGCTACTTGGCCAGCCAGATGAAGTCTGTATCATCACCAATAACGAAGTCTTTACCCAAGTCTCAGAGCAGGTATCGAACTACATATCTACAAAGTTCCAAATTATCCGCAGTCCAATATCAAACAAGAGGGCACAGCTTTGTGAAGGATTCCGGCACACCGACAGTGAGATCATTATTATTTGTGATGATGACACCACATGGTCTCCTGTAGTCCTGTCTAGGCTACTTCTCCCATTTACAAAGGACCCGAACCTTGGGGCAGTCTTCCCAGAGGTTAAGTTCCGATCCTCAGGGCCACAATTCAATTTTTGGGAAACGCTTTCTGCTACTCGCCTTGCTGGAGATGCAATCGACATTAGGACCAGCATGCTTTTTGACGGTGGGGTGTTTTGTGCGAGTGGAACAACTGCTGCATATAGGGGCAAGATACTTCGAGATCCAGCCTTTCTTGAGAGATTTGCCAATGAAACCTGGATGAAACGCCGACTCAATGCTGGAGATGACCAATCCATTACTCTTTGGCTTTACGAACATGGTTGGAAATGTGCCGTGATTGCAGACGAAGGACCTGGTGGCTTCTCTGTCTTGACAACCCCAAGAACAACATGGAAGCATTTGAGCCAGCTAGCCCGATGGCACAGAAGTGACTGGCAGTCCTGCCTACGGGCAACCGTCATGACTGCTCAGATTTGGAGGTAAGCGATGCATCACTACTTTTAAGCCATTGTAAATAACCTGAATGTAATTCATAGAAACGCCCCATTCACTGCGTGGTCACGACTGACTTGGTGCTTGGGAAGTTTCTCTTTTCTAATTGAGATCAGTTACTTTGTGTACCATATACGGTAAGACTTGCAATTGGTGAATCTTCGAAGACTTTTAGCTAACACCATGTTCAGAAGCTCAAACTTTGGTTCTCAAATGGTTATCTTGCAAGCAAGCAGATTGATTCGGTTTCTACCAGACTTCTTGGCATTCCCTTCGCGTCTCCTGTACCTTCCGGCAATCATCATTTACTTGTACATTTGCCAGGTTTCAAGGGTCCACAGCTTGATGACAATTAACAATGTAAGACAAATAAGTGCGTCTTTGAACAGGCTAATTGATAAATAGACAAATTGGTCCTGAGAGCCACTGTTGTATAGCAAAGTAACTTCTTAGTGGAAAGGGGTGGTTTCGAATTATGGTGGATGCAAGATTAATGATTCTGTGGCGGGATACGCATGATTTTCGTAAAGCTAGACTCATTCACCAGATTGCTTTAATCATCACATTCATTCGTAGGGGCCAGGGACATTCATTTGTGTTACGGGGGTGGCATACGACTTGACTTAAATGAGCGGTATGCTCTGATCTGACCTAAGCCCACCTTCAAAGCAGTGGCAGAGGCGAGTTGTCCCTTATGCCGAAGAAGATTGAAATGCCCCACTTCTATCATGTCTTCTATTTACAAATACTGCTTTTCTCCTATAGTAATGAAACTAGGTAGTTGGCCCTGTTCTCATTCATGATAATATTTTCATCAAAGGCAGTAGCCATGTAGCTGAGAAGCTGCCAACCCACCTACTTAAAACGCTTCATCTATGATATCCTTTTGTGAAAGCGAGGTGTGGTGAGGAAAAGGTAGCGACTGAGGTCTCCCAGCATTTCCCCGAGGAATAGTATCAATGGACTAGGTGAAAATAAATGAATTAAAACTCAAAAATTGAAGCTATCTATCACTATAAAAGTCTCCTACATCCTATCAAATCATTCTAAATACTCTATTTACGACTTGGTTTCAGAGCAATTAGTAAAAAAAACCATCACCTACCGTAAAGTATACCAAAATAGAAAACTTTACGAATTTATATCCTTGAGTACAAAGAGGTTAACCAGAAAACGATTGTATATCGCGCTAACTATGCAGCAGCGAATGCAACTATGCTCCGGGACGAGTTTAAGCGCGCAACAGATGGAACACAGGCCGCAAGCCGTGCAGTTACCCGGGACCCCAGAAGGATCCTGTGTAGAGATGGAGTTTGCCCGACTATGGAATTGTAATACAAGCAACCCTCGAGGGCATCGATGATGCCATCGCTATCTTTCTCCGTCTGGGAATGAGTTCTGGCTGGTACAGGTTGTGAAAGCGCAATGGGAACAGATTGGGATCCCTAGCTGGGGAAGGGGGCCTTTTCGGGCCCCTCGTTAAAAGCTGGGTGAGCAGACCTGAGCACAGACCTGAGCAGACATGAGCCGAAGCTGAGCCGGGCCTGAGCCAGCCTGAGCAAAGGCGGCGCGAGATCACGTGAACTTGATGTTTGTGATTGGGATCACGGCATATCGGGAATGGGAAATACCTACCACATTCCTTTCATTCCTCTTCCAGATGGCAGGAAAATGTTCCTACAAAACGAACACAGCTTCTTCCTCGTTCCTATTTGCGAAACAGATGATAACCTAGAAATTAGTGCTTTGGGTCACATAGAAGGCCTCATTCTCCAGTCCAGTGACGAAAAAAATGAATTTGTTCGAGTCGGCAAGTTTTATTACACTAGACCACTGGACGAAGATGACACTTACAGAGATCTTATCTTTGGAAAGAAATGAATACTTGGACAAGTCTTACGTCCACGACAAGTATGATGACGGTAAATTTACTATTCGAATAATTTGAAACTCTCCTATTTGGTGTTAGGGAAACATGGCTTATGTTTAATGTAGTTGCACTGACGAGGATTTGGAAGATCATCGACACTACTGTAGAAGAATCGGCTGTGAAGGTGGTAAGACAACCGATGGCGATGCAAAGTAGTATGAAGCCGGTGATTATTAGTGGATTGTAGCGATCGGTGACTGCTACCACGATGCCGCCTACCATTCCTACTAGTGCAAGGGGGATGACGATGGCGAGGAGGTCAACGCCGGAGCTTAGGGGGCTGGCGTCGAGGAGGACTTGGAAGTAGACTGGGAGGAAGAAGCTGAGCCAGTTTAGGATTATGCCGTGGTGGAAGGTGAGGGTGTAGCCGAGTAATGAGGCGGGATTCGCGAAGACTCGGAGAGGCATTGTTGGTTCACGTGCAACAAATGTTTGATGGAGGCCGAAAAGGATGAGGGTGAAAAAGCCGATGATGAGGGGGGCTAAGATGCCCCATGAACTCCGTGGGCAAGTAGTACCTCCCCATGTCGATGGGATGAGGATGGGACGACTGCGTATACGAGAACGAAGTTCCCCAGAAAGTATATACGAGTAACTCTTTCGAGTATTCTCCCTTCTCGTCTATGAGGAAACATAAGGCCAGTACAAGCGCAACGCCGACGATTGGAAGATTGATATAAAACACCCATCTCCAAGAAACGCATAGAACAATCGCACCTCCTATGATTGGACCTATGAAACTTCCCAATGTAAAGAAAGTCATGATAATCGCCATATACTTCATCCGTTCTCTTAGTGGTACTAAATCCGCAGTGATCGTATTGACCATAACGAAGAGTCCAACACCCCAAGTCCCTGCAGGAAACCTCCGGCAATGAGCATCTCAAGAGAGTTTGCCCCTCCGCAAATTCCACTTCCCACGTCGAAAAGAGCGACTGAGATGATCATAGGTATACGACGTCCGAAAATGTCGGTTGCTTGACCGGCTAGAGGTTGAACCGCTGCTGTTGTTAGGAAACATCCGTTCATTGTCCACACGCAACCTTATAGGACTCCTCTGTAGAGGTCGGTGACGATTGTTGTGAGGGCTGTGGCGAGGATTGAGGCATCGAGGCCGGTTAATAGCATGGAGAAGCAGAGGCCGGGGAAAATGGCTCAAAATCTCCAGCCATTTGGTTTCCACAGTTTTCTTCTTCGGGTTCTTGGGGGTGTTTAACTGGGATGGATAGGGGTGCTGAGTGAGGTGCTGAAGCGCCATTGATGGTGATTGCTGAAGATGCCATGGTAAAGATCCCAACTGAGAAGTTCTTGGTGAGGGCTTGGGCCAGCCGGAGAATTGAATGAAAGAGAGACTGGAATATGCAAGCAGACAAGTGTTTGATGGCGTTGATTGATAACAAGAGAGAGAGAGAGCTGGCCGCGACGAGGGAGGTCTCCTCGGGAACAGGATGAACGTACCACACGCGACTACGCCGTAGACCAGGGCCTTGGCACCTGTGTCTACTTCTATCTCCTTCATTTATCCTGAGACTTCTAGAATTACAACACAAACAGAGAAATACTAAGACTGGAATATGCTACTGTAGATGGAGGATTTTCCATCCGTTCTCACATAAACAATCTATTCTAAACTTTTTGCAAGCCATCGTTGGGCTCGCCTTGGTCGAAATATTAGGCGCGATGATAACGTGGGTAAAAGTCCTTGCTTGTTGACCTACTATTGCCTTGTGAGGATCCCAATCTGTCAAGAATGGGGGATGAAAGTGATGGTTTTGATCTGTGTATTGATGGATTCGATGATTACGAGTCTAAGTTGTCCATACTGACAAACAGTCTAAATATGTTCCAAGGGCTTATTAAGCACCAAGATTTGGCCCCCAAATCACCTGATTTCTGACACTCCCCCATGCGTAATAAGCTCTTGATCCCACTTGTCAAAATGAAGCTATTCCCACTTGCCAAGCCTCCACAAATTGTTGTTTTTGCCAAGTTTGCAAAGTTAATCCCTTGAGCCTCCTTAACTCCCGTAACAACTGCCAGTACAGTTGTAGTGCCTACGTCTCCTCTTTGGAAGTTCAGCAGCTCCACGAAGTGTCTTACACTTATGCCACGGTACAAGAGTACTTAATTCTTCTTTTTCATCCTAAACGTTCGATAATATGTATTAAACGTATCCTTTACAAGTTATTTGGTAAGGATATTAGTAGGTTGGTCCTTTCCTAATATTTTAAGGACTTTGAGGCGATTCCTTTATACTATGTTGTTTTATACATATAGGTGTTTGGTCTTAATATACTTAGATCTTTGATAGAACTTAGTGTCTTTACAAAGTTATATAGCAGCTTCATTATTATAGTAAAGTAAGGGTATTTTAAATGTCTCCCTTAGATCCTCCTATAGCTTCTCAAGCTATGCCGCTTCTCTTACTCCTTTACTTACAGCTGATATCTCTGAATCTATGGTGCTTAAAGCTATATACTTTTGCCTTTGAGCAGCCTAAGAGACTGTTCCTCTATATCGAGTTACCGCCTAGCTACCAAACGACTTACGATCGTCTTCAGTAGCCTAGGTAGTATTACTATAAAGTACAAAGTTGCTTAGACCGTAAACTCCTCAAGTATATACGTCAAAGCCTTAAGTTGTCATTTGTCTTCCTTGTCCTCCGTATATAATACCATCGTTAATCGATCCTTTAAGATACTATATAAGGTGTTTTATATGTTAGAGATGTTCTTTTATCGAGTTTACTATATGCCTTACAAGCTGGCCTATAGCATACGCAATATCGAACCTTATACTGTTTAAGAGATATATTACACTTCTAATAATTTGCTAGTATAACTTTAATTCTTTGTATATAACTTCCTCGTCTTTAAGTCGTAGTTTAAGTACTATTCCAGGTATAAAAGGCGTAGAAACGGGATTATACTTGTCCATAGAAAGTCTTATAAGCAATTACTATATATAAGCTCCTTATAATATAGTAATCGACTAATTCGCTCGATCTCTCTTAATCTCAAATCCTATAAACATCTTAGTATTACTATCTTAATCCTCTACCTTATTTACTCTCTATTTAGTATTGTTTATTATCTAGGATTTCACTTACACAATATCTGCTTTCTCCTCTATAATTAGTATATCGTCAACAAAGAGAAGGATAGACACGTTATCTTTAATAAAGAGGTTCAGATCACTCTTTAAAGCCTTAAAGCTAAGTTTTATAAACTTCTTAATAACTTCCTAGAGCCATTCGTACAGCGCTTATTTCAAGCTGTATAAGGGCTTCTTAAGCTTTAAGAATCCTTACCAAGTCTAAGTTTCTAGATAAACAAGATAGAAGTATTCTAGGAATTAGTAGTATATATCTTCTTTAAGGTTAGAGTAGATAAAGGCAGTATCGACGTCTAGTTACTCGATCTCCAGGTCTTCAACAGCAGCTTTTATAAGAACAACTCTCAAGGTGTTATATCGTAAAACTATAACAAACGTCTTAAAATAGTCGATTCTATATTCTTAGTAATCGCCTCTTATAGTTAGCTTAGACTTATAACGTACGATCTTACTATTAACTTTAAGTTTATATTTTAAGACCTATTTAGTTAGAAGAAGTCTCTTCTCTTATAGATTACCTTATATAATAATATAGGCTCTATTCTTACTTAAAGAGGTTAACTCTTTCTTTAGCGACGGCATCTAATTCTCAAGATCCTTGTCTATAGCCTCCTTAAGTATTACCTCTTCAAAAGGAGCAAGTAAAACGGAATTTAAGGGTTTAAATATATTAAGATCTAAAGCTTATAATATAGTAGCCGTGTCTCTAAAGACATACTTTAGCTTATAAATTCTACTATATCTTAATCAGTAGACTTAGGAGAGTAGCTCTAGTATGTTATCCTTATCAGTTACTAAGTCTTCTTAACTTACAGTAGTATTTTTAGGTATATTATTACTAGTAATTACTAAATCCTTTAGACTTATAATAGACCTTTTAGGTAAGTTACTACTAAGAATAGGTCTTTCCACTTCTTCTTAAACTTCTACCATCCTTAGCATAGGCGAAGTGGTCGTTTAGACGGCTCTTCTCTAGAGCGTTAGTAGAGTTTAAGTCTTTAAGACTTTCTCTTTTAGTACTAACTTTAGAAAGTTATACTCGTCGAATCGTAGCTCTACCGATTTACAATACTTGTATGTTTGTATGTTAAATAACTTATATATGTTATTTCTACTTATACTTATGTATATCTAGTGCTTAAGATGCCTTAGATTATACTTCTATAGGTAAGTTACCTTTAGATTCTAGGGCTACGTAGTATATCTAAAAACTCGTATTCTGGAGACATCCGGTTAATAACTAGTGTACGCTTTGTATAGAGTCTTAGCCTTTGTAACTGACGAGTTCTACAAACTCTCATATAACGAGTTGTCTTCTAAACTCTTACTAGACGAGTTATCTTCTAAACTCTCGCTAGACGAGTTATCTTTCAAACTCTCTTTTATAACTAACGAGTTCCTAGAACTCTTAAAGGAAGTAAAAGGAAGTGTTAAGGTTAGTAGTCTATTAAGTAGCTAATATGTATATTCGGCTATAAAACACTATATACTAAAGTGTAATTTGCTCTAATAAATTATAGATCTTATTAGGTTATTTATCTTAGCTATCTTATGCTTAATTATGCTATTTAGATAATAGTCGTATAGTAGTAAGGGTTTAATCTAACACCCTTTCTCTTTAAACATCTACTTTACTATCGTGTCGAACTTACTACGACTAGAGTTATAGTAAAAGTATACACACTTCTATCCTATCTCAGTCTCTACTAGTGCTATAATCTTCTTAAGTATAAGCTATATGTCTTCCTAAGCCTTTGACTTTATAAGGCATATCTACGAGTTATAAGTAGTATCGTCTATAATAAACAAGAAGTACTTATATCTACGGATCGAGTATAGAAGTTCTTTTGAGATATCAACGTATAGCCTAAATCCTCTTCTTACTATTCTTGATTTAGTAGTTTTTTAGTATTTAGCTTTAAGCTTACTAGCTAGGTATACTTCGTAAGCGTGATCGCCTAAGCGATAAGGTGTTTTAGTAGTAGGAAGCGCTATCTAATTCCTTAAATAGTTCTTTAGTACTTCAAAGGATTTATAGCTTATATATCCGAATCGACGATATATCAATTCCTATAGACTCTCCTCTATATCGTCGATTTAGATGCTTTCTTCCTTTATCTCTATAAAAGTTACAAAGATCTAACTAGTATTCTATACTATATAGAGTATATTCGTACAAGGCGAAGTAAGCACTACTCTACTATTCTCAAGTACTTAGGAGTACTCCTTCTCGAAGTAGACTTTCAGTTTCTCTTTTACAAGGATCGGTATACTAATGAGTTTATAGCTAAAGTCTAGGACGTACCAGACGTCTTTTAGCTAAAGACGTTCACCCTTTAAAGTTATGATTTAGATCGGTCCGTAACCGATAATATCATAGGTTTTACTACTAGCATCACCTACTTTCCTAGGCTCGTACTATCTCTTTAGCTAAGGGAAGTCTTAGATATTATAACTAAAGTAACGATTTACTCCTAAGTCCAGAAGCTAAGTACTTTAAGGAAGTTACAAGGTTAATAATATAATAGTTCTATAATAGGCACTCTCACTAGGTAAAGAATAACAATAGTTTCAAGGGTTTTCAATTTCATACGCTTTACTAGCTACTAGAGTGCTATTTAGCTTCGAGTCGAAACTCATTTCATTCGCCGTCCAGCGTTGTTGGATTTTGCAGAAGTCCTTATAATCCCTCTTCTAGTGTCCCTTACACTGACAGTGATTGTAGATATCTTCCTTTTAAGCTTGTCCTCTTATGTACAGATGGCTCCGATTGCCTTAGTTACCACGGTTACCACGACCTCTTCCTCTTCCCCTTCCTTGTCCACGTCCTCTAGTACCATCACTTCCTCTACGACTGTTTCCTTATATATTTACATACGTTGCTTGTCCAGTGGCAGGTTCGGCTAGCAGACCCCACTAACGGCTGTATTCTATAGAATTTCATTTAAAAGAAGTTTCAAGTAGAATTCAGGATTCTTAAGAGTTAAGGTCTTATTCTGTTTAGATATAGATATCCACAGCTTTATTAACGTCTATACTAATTTCTTAAATATCTCTTTTAGTATTCCGCTAATTAACTATGTTTAGTAGAACAACTTATATAATATTTATCATATTCTAGTCGGTTATCGAAGAAGTAGAGTTCTTAAGAAATATATAATATTAACAAAGTCGTTAATAAAAGTTATTAAATCGTTCGGTATTATAATCCTAGTATAAAGCTCTAAGTTCCTCATTTACGCTATTAATAAACGTAACATCTTAGGATAGATCGAATCTCTTTAAATAGTTCTATATCTCAACTAGTTATTTAAGGTTATTATCTTTAAGCTTTTCAAGGATCTCGCTTTTAAGTAACTTAGTAAGGTATACTACTATTCAGTTATACCAGGAGATAAAGTCTTAGTAGAGGACTTAATCTACTTCGTATATAGTATAATCTTCGCTTTTATCGATAATAGTAAGTCTACGGATACTGTGAAGTACTCCTTTAATTATTAACTCCTAAAGAGTATAGTTGTTCTAGTTTAAAACCATAAGGCTTATACTAAGGACAGTAGTATACCGAGTTTTAACGATAAGCTTTAAAGATATAATAGATACTATACAAAGTGGATTTGTAATAGAGGATAAGGATAGAGTAGCTGAAGTTAATACTATTTTAATGGAATTAGTAATTCTAGTAGATTTATTCGGAAAGTAGTCTAAATCGTCGGATTTTAGATAAATAAGGATATAGGATTAATAGTATCAATTATAGATGATCCGAGCTTATAACCTATCAAGAATAGGGGATGAAAGTAATAGTTTTGATCTGTGTATTAATAGATTCGATGATTACGAGTCTAAGTTGTCTATACTGACAAACAGTCTAAATATGTTCCAAGGGCTTATTAAGCACCAAGATTTGGCCCCCAAATCACCTGATTTCTGACACAATCCTTTGTGGTGGTGCTGTGGTGTTGCGCGTGAGCTTGAGGTGTTGAGATGAAAACTCCCAACCCCACAACTCCACAGCATCTGGCTGAAAGTTAAGGTTACGCCACTCACGCTTTTGGCGAGCAATTGATGGGCCGCGATGAGCCAAAGTCAACAACACCTCCTTCTTTCCGGCACATCATCCCATACACTCCACAATATGCCCTTAGCAAATATCTCACTCACCCTCCGTCGTCACCAATCCAGGATTCGACATCCCTAACTCTATTAATGGCTTACAAGACGTAAGCATTGGCGGGAACGGGGGTGAGGGGGTACGAGCATTTTGAAGAATTGAGAGCCGCATCCACAGGACCTCGTATATATTTTATTCAAACACAGGAAATAAGGTAAGCTCTACATACTCTGGTATCAATGGATGTTTCAGTCTAATCGTCCAAGAAATTACACCAGCTACCATATATTTACCACCAGAGCTTCGTACCGGTATCTGCAAATCTCATGACCCCCTCCATATTCCACCACCATTGCCTTGCGAGGGTCACAAAAGAGTGATAGGTTCATCTCTTATTATTCATACGAGTTTTTGACTCCAACCACATGGACCGCGGGGCTATACGCGGGGTTGGCTGGAACTACGAATATTGGTCAAGCGGCTGAGTTGGTGTGTTTGGTGCGTATGAAGAAATTAGGGGTACCAAGAAGTTGGCGAAGGCTATGTTGATGGAGTAGATTTTGATAGTGGGAGACCGGCGAATGCTTATGGAATTGAGAATTTGGTGCGAGTGTTGGGTTTTTAAGGATGTGAAGAGTGATATTTATTTATTTATTTATTTCTATTTAACGTCAGGCGGAGTCTAGATCGCGTGGTCTAGGTCCTAAAAAGTCCTAAAAGAGGGCAAATGACGCTAGGGGGGTGCCCTAGGCTACAGGGGGTGTAAACGAGTGAGCTAATTTACAAGAGATAGTTTAAAGAGAAGCTCTACTTTCGGAACAGCCCTTATCCTTAATTAGTTTATAGAATTAGGGAAAGATAAAGGAGATATATATAAAAATGTAGAAAAAGAAAGGAAAAGAGAGTTTTAACTATCTCGAGGAATAGATCTTTATAAAGAACTTAGTCTTAGAATAGACCTTGTTAAAAAGCTCCTTATAACCAGGTCTAAACAGGAGTTGAGGATTTCCCTCTGCCTTAGCTAATAGCCTTAGCTCTTTGTTCTTTATAAGCCTATAGAAGAGTAGGTAGAATTATACTTTAGCCTTTTTGTATTTGTAATTCCTGGATTCTAGTAACGTATTAAGGTAGTGGAATCGAAGGTGGTATACTATAAAGTCTCTGTAACTAGTACGAGCTGTAATAAGCCGAGCTAGGACCTCTCTTAGTAGCTAGAGAGTTCTAGGTTTTAAGAGCTAGGAAGTAAGACCTAGCCTCTTATAGATATCTAGGAGTGTTGTCTACTAAAGCTTGTTCGCGAGCTTAACCCCTGTCTCTTTAACTTCTCTCTTAAGTATAGCAGTATAGAGTAAAGAAGGGCTAGAGAGAGGTGTTCGAGCCGCTTTCCTCGTAGCTTTGTTAGCAATTTCATTCCCTCGAATTCCTATATAACTAGAGCACTACCGTGTCTAGATCTTCCCTAGGTATAGCTAAGTAAAATCGAATACCTTATTAAAGGTTTCTTATAAGGTGTTGTAGGATTAGTAGGTTAGCTGTAGTATAGCCTCGAGGTTATTAAGGCAAATCTAGTACTTTATAGCTAAGGACTAAAAAGGGGATAGGAGGGCAAGCTTAAGACTGTATAAGGCGGCTCTCGCTTCTATATTATATATTTCTAAGGTTTTGCTAAAAGGGAAGAGCTTTGTATTTAAAATAACCCCTTCTCTTATAAAGTATACACCTCCTCCTGTGTTTTTATTATCTAAGCGAGAGCCGTCGGTAAATATAACTAGGTCTGTAGACGGAATAGAGGCGAGGAATTCAAGGAATTCGGCTTTGTAAGAGTCTTTATTACTGCTAAGGCTTAGGCCGGCTACCTTGAGAAGGCGGGCTTAGTAGTTGAACCCTCTACTCTATAGAGGGTCTTGAATTAGATCGACTTCTTCTAAAGGGGGGAGAGGTTTAGAAGAGCGGTAAATAAGCCTAGCCTTTAAGCAAGGGTTATTTATACATCGCTTAAGCGGGTGTACTAAGTTGAGTCGTCGAGTTCTAGTTTTAAAAGCTCCGCTTTTTGCTATAAGAGTAATTTTAGCAGCTAGGAGGCTAGATTCCATAAGGAGTACCGAGGTAGGAGTGGTTTTATAGACCGGGAGGATGATCCTAGCATACTTTATAACTACTCTATCTAGGAGAGTTAGGTAGCGGCTGATCCGGTTATTTATAGTACCTGCTTAGCCTGTTTTTATACGACTAGGGTACTAGGTCTCGTGTTTAAAATAGACGATTAAGAGGATATAAGTAGTAACTGCTTATTTTAGTAGATATAAGAGGGATCCTCTTACTATATTTATTATTCCTTTAAGAGTATTAGCTATAAGTGTAGCCTTACTAGCTATTCTTTTAACGTAACTATAAAAGGTAAGGCGGGGGTCGAAGAAGATACTAAGCTACCGGAGTTCTTATATAGACTCTATTGTCTTTCCTTCAACTAGAATAGCAGAGGGGGGGGGGGGGGGGGGGGGGGGTAGATGCCTCTCCCTCTTTGTTTCCTTTTATAAGAGAAGTAGATAAGTTCTGATTTTTTAGTGTTAAAGGTAATACTCTCGTTTATACTCTACTTAAGTACGCTTGCTACCTGCTTTGCCAGGTCCTTAACATTCCCTGTCTTTAAAAGCCTAAAAGTAAGTAATCTAATATCGTCGGCGTAGCCGAATCTCTGTACTACTAGGAGAGAACTAACTTATAATCTAAAGAGGGGCTGGATATAGAGTATAAAGAGGATCGGTGAGATAGGCGAGCCTTATAGAAGGCTATACTAAAGCGGGGTAGCGTCGCCTACTTCTCTATTAAGCTTTACTTTTACTAATCTATTAGTTAAGAAAGAGGAGACCTATTCTACGAAGTAATACGGCTATCCTTGCTCTCTTAACTTTTTAATTAGACGGCTAGGGAGTACTACGTTAAAGGCGTCCTTAATATCGAGTATAAGAAGAGAGGCTTCTTACTTATTCGTAAGAGCTGACTTAATATCGAAGGTAAGATAGGTAGTAAGGTCTGTGGCGGCTCTTAGCGGAAGAGCCTTGAACTGGTTCTGCCCTAGAATAGAGTACTTAATAGCTATCTAAGAGACTCGCTTAGCGAGGAGCCTTTTAAGCCCTTTTCTAAGGACCGAGAGCAGAGTAATTAGCCGGTATACTTAAGAGGAGGACTTGTCTTTCTTATTAGGTTTTAGGATAATAGCGACGACAGTGGATCGGAAGATCTTCGGGTAGAAGCCTGTCTCTATATAGCCTCTGAATAGTAGGAAGATAAGGTTCGAGATCTGTAGCTAGGCTACTTTGAGGACCCCTGTTACTAGCTCGTCTTCTCCTAGTACGGTTAAAGCTTTGCCGAGGATCGATTCCTCGACCTTATGTAAAGTAAGGTCTGCCTATGAGAGGGCCTAAGTAGAAGTGGTTAGTGTGTTAAATAGTATATCCCTGACTTCGGCCTTGTTTATAAGCAGCTCCTATACGAGGATCTTCTGCTTCTCCTAAGTAGTAAAGCCTAGCTGACCTACCGAGTCTCTTAAGAGAGGAGACTTGTATATTCCAGTGCTCTAGTGCTACTTACAAATCTTAAAGACGTCTTTGCTCTTCGTAGCTTTATCGATTAGGTTATAGAAGTGTTCTTTCTTTACCTTCTAGATTTCCTGCCTTAGACTTCTACGAAGAGACTTTAAGGCTCGAGGGCTCGCGTTAAGCCTTTGTGCCTGCCTTGCCTCGGTAGCCGCTGTCTAGTATTCCTTGTTCTACTAGGGGTGTCCGAATCTATGTCCGAGACCTTGCTTAGTACTATAGAGATACGTGCTATATACGCTCTTAGTAATAAATCCTACTAGGGCCTCTAGCGATTCCGTGTTTAGTTATTACGTAAGTTCGTATAGCTATTGTGTTTCGAGCTTACTTTAGAGGGTAGTCTCGAAGGTTTTAACGTTAAGAGTACTAAGTTTCAGAGGCGGATCCTTCTCTGTTAGGTTTCTTATATATAGAAGCTAGGTAAGAAGTAGGAGGTGGTTAGAGCTATACTTAAAGGTAAGGTCTATCTTAGTAGACGCCTCTCTTTAGTAGAGGTTGCTGAAGTAAAAGGCAAGGTCGAGGGTGTTGCTAAGGTTATACGTTTGCGTTCTAGAAGGGGTAGAGAGTTGTAGCCCTCTGTCCTCTGTCTAGTTAACAAGCGAGGGGGCTTATATACTTTCCTACCTAAGGAAATCCGGTTACTAGAGCTAGCTCTTTAGGTTTAAGTTGCTAGCTATAAGGGTATTCGTTATAGTAATATATTATAAGTGAAGGACGAGGTTAATAGCCTCTCTAGCGCTCTTAGCGCCTAGGGAGGCGTTATATACGTTGAGGATATATAATAGAAGGCCTTAGAAGAGCGTGATCTCGATATAAACAAGGTCTCGGTATTTAAGCGAGGGTATAATCAGTGTTTGTTAACTTAAGAGAATCCCCGCTTCTTTTTATATAAATATAAGTACTCTAGGGGGGTTATTGTTCTAGTTATATATAGGTATAAAGTAGGTGTAATTTAGGTAGTGTCTTATAATCTAACGACTAATCTCTCTCTAATATATATACGGTTCCTAGATAAGGACTATGTTAACTCGTCTAGAGTAAGCTAGTTGAAGAACCAGCTCCTAGTACTTGCTAGACTTATAAACGTTAATCTGTAGAACTTGGAAGCAGTGGTTTTTAGTAAGCCCTTATCTACTTATAGAGAAACTATAATAGTATTTCCTTAGGTTCTTTGAATAGAGAGGTTGTCGGAAGCCTCTTTTATAGGAGTATCTATAGAGGTATTAAAATCATCTTCTTAGGATAGTAAGATAGGTGAGGTAGACGAGGTAGGCGAGGTAGGCGGGAGGGGCGAGAGAGGCGAGGAAGGTAAGGTAGGCGAGGTAGGTAAGGCAGGCGAAGTAGGCGAGGTAGTCGAGTTAGAAGAGCTGTCTACTCTAGCTTATAAGGTAGCTAGAGCTTCTGTGTCTCGGCTACTATAAGAGGAGTCTTCCTCTCTTCTTATCTGTATTTTATTATATACTTGCTAAATAGTTCTCTTATTCTCGGTTAAGAGGCGTGTCTCTAGGTTCCTTAGTCTAAGCTAGCACCCTAGGTCGTCTAAGGCGTAAGGTCTACTATAATATAGGCACTTTAGCTTATACTATATATATTTTAAATATATAAGGTAAAAGTCTTTAGAGTATTAAGTAGTACTATATAGACAGCACTGTTAGTTCTTCCTACAGTTCCTTTAGTTATACTACCTCTAGTACTTAGAGTACTATATAATTATAAAAACCTTAGGAAGAGGTTTAAAGAAGACTCTTCTACCGAGAAGAGATGTTATGTCTAGGATAGCGTAGCTGTCTTAGGCTTCTTCCTCTTTAAAGAAGATAGTCTAAGAGGTATAGAACAGCTTATCCAGTAGTAAGATCCTTATTATATTAACCTTTATAGGGGCTATTCTAATTCGTTCCTTAATTACTATAGCTACTACTTTAGAAGTAGTAGAGACGAGGGTCGATATAATTGCTCCTTTTTCGTTAATCTTAATAGCTTCGATACTTTAAAGTATCTCTAACAAGCGGTATACTACCTAGTTTTATAAGGTCTTAATCTTAGCTATAGAGAATAGCGTCTATATAAATACCTTCTTTGTTAATAACAGGGCTTCTAAGGCAGCCTCGTTCTTTAGTATAATAGTAAAACCAGAGCTAACCAAGAGGACCTCTTATATAAGCTCTTTATAGTCTATCTTTAGATTATAGAGGGTAAGAAAGATAGCTAGAGTAGAATGTTTCCTTTCCAGGGAATCAGAGAGTAGTCGGATAAAGACTCTAAGGTCTAGTTTAGCTAAAGAACTCTTATTCTTATCCTTCTATAGCTTTGAAGTACTAGTAGAGAGAGAGAGAGAGTAGAGTATTATTACTAGTATGCTTTCAGGCACTAAGGCACCTTTTATAGTCTATACGTATAAAAATTTTTCAGCCGAGCTTAGAGTAGGGGGAGGAGTCGTAGATAGCGTAGGGCCCCCTCTATATATAATAGAGGAGGTTTCTAAGATCAAGGGTAGTAGGGGGGGTGTCCCTAAGGTGTATGCTTGGTGGAATAGTAGGCTAATATCGGTAACTTAAGTACAAAAGGCTCGGAGGTAGAGAAGAAGGTTAGGAGGGGCTTTGTTAAGAGCAGTGCTTAGGTGGTGATCTACAGCTTCTGCAGTTCCTCTGAAGAAGGTTTAGCCTATAGTACTACGCTTAAGAGCTTTAGAAGTTGCTAAGACAAAGTGCTATTGTATATTCGAAAGGGGGGGGATCGGGCGCCCTCCCCCTTTTCCTAGGTCTCTTCTTAGAGGCGTAGGTGAGGCCGGAGGCCTCCTAAGGGAGGTCTCCATAGAAGGAAATCGGCTTATTAAGTGCGAGTAGGTGAGAGCGAGTGATTTAGAACAAAAAATTCGATCTACGAAAAAAGGTGTTGTTTTGTATGAAGAGTGATATTATTGTATTTAGGATTTTGAGTAATGCGCCTTTGACGCAGTTGGCTGTGCAGATTGTGGCGAGGGGTTCTCTTGTTGAAGTGGCTGTTAAGTAATTTGTGTTTTGTGTATTGCTTTTGGAGTTGTCTGAGGATATGAGTTGAGAAATGTGAAGAAGTTATTGATCCGATGGTAGGTTTTTGATGCCCAAGTGGGCTGATCAATGCCACCAAAGAGATTTCAGTGAAGAGGATTACTTTATATATTTTTTACTCTTTCAGACTGCTCCACCAGAGGATGTCAGTTTTTGTGATAGATGGCAAATATTTTTCCAAGAATCCAAATCGGTGATGCCCCTGGGTCTCGCTAAAATCACGTTTTCAGCTGCATAGACACGGCGGCTATATGCATCAGCGCGGTAACATCCTCGAGGCATCTGGAGCTCGCGATTCTCAGCCCTTTAAACATATATATTGCTCTATTCAACCAATTTACCCCTATCACGGAACCTGCAATGTCCTTTGGCTTCTCAGTTGGTGACTTTCTCGCCGTTGGAAAGCTTATCACAGACATCACCAACAGCCTGAGCGAAGCCGGCGGCTCAAAGTCCGAATACCAGGAGTTGCTCCGAGAGCTCGATTCCCTCAATCATGCGTTGAAGCATCTCGAAAAATTGCGATCAGATAATGCCGCGTCTGCGAACCTCGAGTCGATAAATACGCAGCGCTGAGCTGTCGGCGGCCTCTCGAACAATTCTTGGGGAAAATAGAGAAATATGATAAGGCTTTGGGGATGTGGGGCGGAGCAAATCCCATCAAGAAGACCGCGGATAAATTGCGATGGGCGTTCGGGGAGAAGGACGAGGTAAGGAAGTTGCAGAGTTATTTGAATATACATATTAGGACGATAAATATATTGCTTGCCGAGCATGGATTGGAGATGATGAGTCTTGCATCGGAAAGGGGGGAGCTGGATCAACTACAAATTCGAGAAAGGTTGGAGAATACTAAGTCGTTGATGCAATGGATCAAAGATAGTGTGATAGCACAAACTGCTGTTGTGCAAAATAACAATTCCATGCTCACAGAGCTGTTCAGGATGGTTAGTGGTGAGCTTTGTTCTTCCTTGAAATATTTGGGAGAGATGGTCGCGAAAGTCTGGTATACAATCACTTGATGTGCAATCTCTGGTAACACTTGTACAGGCTGACTTGGAAAAATCTAGTGTCTCAACTCAACAGATTTACGGCATCGTCATCGAGATTAGAGGATATTTAGCTGCCCCTAACACCAAGTGGACCTTCTTCCAAGCTCCGCTTATTGAGGAAGACGCCCTTGGCTTCAAATTCCCAGTTCCCTCAGAGTACGACTTCGAACTTCTCAATGCAATCATCAAGCATCGGTTTTTAGAAGGACCTGGGTCCTCGGAAGTCCAAGCCGATAATTATGAAATATTTAGTACTAAGAACAGCCAAGTAGTTATTTCGGAGAACGTACGGCTCTTGCCTGGAGCTTCGATCATTATGGCAATATTGTTAGAAAAGCCGGCGAGAAAAATTTACACTGATGAGACGTGCCCGATGCCGAAATGTGGCTCGACTATAACAACAGCTTCACCTGGAGGTGGACGCATGTGGTATACTCAACCTCGCTTAAAACTTGATACGAAGTAGCTTCTTTTGGCTAACATATGTCTTTTGAAAGTAAAGAATGCAACGTCTGGTTTGACTACTCGAAGAAAAAGCGGAACCTTGATATGTTTCTGTCTGATATTGATTTAGAAGATGATGCTTCCAACAAAAGATTATCCCAGTCTGAGAATCTCGAAGGCCGGTCGAAGAAGGTCTTGTATTCCGAAGAGAGCCTCGACTGCTTCAAGAACGTAAAGTTGGCAGAGGAAATGCTCCAGGACTTGTAATTAAATCAAGAAAGTACTAGATTCACAATACACATCTAACTTCACCAGATATTTCGACGATGCTTCTGTTCTCAACGGTCATCCCGTAGACGAAGCTCAGCAAGAATCGTTCAACCGAGCCTTATCGTTTGTGGAAAAAATCAAGGAATGTCCAACTAAGCCGTGTATTAGCGCCGCTAATTATTTTTAGGTCCGATATCGACACGACCCTAAAGTCTATAAGCAATTCCTCGAGACACTCCAGACTTACCAACGAGAATCGAAACCTATTGAAAACGTTTATGCCGAAGTTAAACATTTGTTTACGTCTACACAAGATCTAATAGACGACTTTAACTTGTTTCTTCCAGAATCTGCTGTACGGGCTCGTTGGCGTACCCAAGATACCCTTCTCAAAGATCAAGAGACAAAAGTTGCAACGCAGGTGCCAGTTGACGGGGAGAGAGAAAGCGCGCTAGATAGTCAGAGTGGGCAACACGGCAGCTAGTCAGCTGCCGGCGGAGCGAACAAGTCTCGCTGACTGCCTGACTTCAAATGGGGCTATTCGCAACTTACACGGCTCTCCACTTCGCGTGTTTAAAGAGTAACAGCAAACTCATAACTTTGAAGGGAAAAATATATAACCCCGTCCTTCTATATATACCTCAAGTTTTGTCCTTCAGGGTAGAAAATGTAAGACTATCATACAGTAAATTATCAGCACAAGCTTGAGCCGCAAAAGTAAAGGGCTATAACTAGAATATTTTACTGAAAAAGTGTACTTTTGAAGGAAGTGGTCCATTATACTTTTTCTTTTCTGTTTTAAATAGACAGTTGTTTAGAGGGGTTGCCACACTTGGTTTCTTTTTGAGCAAAGAGTTACATCTACTGGTCATTTTAACAACTGTGGATCCCTAGCAAGCTTGGTCTTAACGGTTTCCCATTCATTATAAAGCAATACTTGTCGGTAGGCAATAATCTATATCCAAATAACCAGTAAACCCACTAAAAAACACAGTCTCCTCTTCTTACCCCAATATATCCCTCCATCATCTCTCCTCTTAACCCATAATCCACCCAAACCGCAACTCCCAATCCAACTCCCCAAGCCCCAGGTGTAATCGCAGACCCAGCATAATTATGAGAAGTATCATTCGACCCAGAATACCCACCATGCAAACCAGCAACAGCAACCGCGGCACCACGAGCAGCACATACTACTCCTCCTGCGCTACTTCCTTCCTCTGTTCCACCACTACTAGTACCATGTCCTCCACTACTGCCATGTTCTCCTCCACCGGCATGGCCTCCTCCCCCATGACCTCCACCTCCTCCGTGTCCACCTCCGCGTCCGCCGCCTTTATGGATTGTGGTTTTGATTGGTGTTATGTCTTCTGTTTTGATTGATGGTTGTCGCTGAGATGAGCGTTATGAACACGGCGAGGAGGATTAGTAAATGCTTGCTTCCATGTAGGAGACGGGGTGATTAACTTCCTGAGAGGAAAAAGTTGCAAGTACTACTTGATTGCGGATAAATCGAAGAGACAAAATTGGAGGAGGGAAGGAGCAATGGATACATTTATACTCACCAAGCACACAACTACCTTAATCCTTCTCACAGTAACCGTCTGACTTGACTGTACCCCAATTCTTCTTCCAAAACAAGCCGGTGTAGCGAAACTAACTATCTACCGAAGGTAACTGGTCTTAATGGTTGGTATGCAGGAAGAAGTACGAATGCACCGGGTTGTTCACTTGGAAGTGAACTCGTTACGTGTATCAAAGATGCCGAACAAGATGATAAGATCGATAAACCAAGTTGAGAACGGAGCTCCTATCTAATAGCAGACATGCTAGTCTTATATAGAACCTTCATACTCCCGTGAATCTTGTGACGACACGCACAGCGTATAGACCGCGCATGAGCACGACTATGCCAAGGTGTAGGTTATGGCACTGTGGAACTGTCTATTCGAAGATTCTAAGCTAAGGAGAGAAAAGACGAGAGCAGAGCTCGGGAGCCAGAGGCTCTTTAAATGCAGGAGGTATACCAAGGCTAAGATTGACTGGCACGTAATTCTTAAGATAATACAATTCTGAACGTTCTCTATCACTATAAAGGAGAAGAATACGTCGAGGAGACAGGGTGCGCAACGATAGGCTTGTCGAGTTGCAATTCAAGGTTTTCAGTAGCACAAAAGTGGCATCGGTCACGTACATTGTTGCCTACGGTCTACCAAAACGCATTTTCCGGTTTCCCCGTATTCCCCGTATTCATGACCCTGACTGGAGAACCCTTGTGTCTTAGCCCATCTGGAGCCGGTGTAGGTCTGGAGCGAGGAGAATTGGGCAATGTCCTCTACCCACGGTCACATCAGCCTCCTAGCGAGATCCAGACCCATAGTCCTGTTACTCTCCCCCCCCCTGAACTAAATGTAAAGTGGGTCAATTTGAAGATCTGGGGGAGGCTGTGTAAAGTCCTGGTAATGTCAGGGTGTTTGGCTAATAGAAGCTTCTTTATCATTCTACATTTTAACTTCAACTCTTCTTATTGGCTCGGCGCTTTGACATTACCCAGGACCCGCAAAGTGGGTCATTACATTTAGTTCAGGGGGGGGGGAGAGTACCGCCCGGGTTTAATTCCCGACAGGGGGCGGATTCCCGCATAGGGCGGACACCACTGGTGGCGGATTCCCAACCACGGGGCGGATTTTGAGATCATTTTGTGCGAAAGTGCACAAATAGTCACTGCCGTCGACCCTAGAATGCAACTCTCCGTAAAGGACACCACAAATACTCATTTTATGTACCTTAAAAAAATATTTCTATGTCCTAGTAGACAACAAATTAGAAAGGCAACATAAATCGATCGATTTAGCGAAAGTTTACTGACTTAGCCTAATCAGCGTAGAGTATGATGCACATGCTTGGTAGGTATTACGTAGATGTGTAGGCCTCTGGAGCTGTTCCGGGGACTCTGGGGCCTCCGGTGCTTAAAAATGGACGATTTTGAAAAGCCGATAATTAGGAATGTAACCGATGTAGCCGGCACTCTTTTTAGTGGCCGCACACTCCGCACCTATGTGTTATGACCGCCCCTCCTGTGTGGGAGGTGTTATGGTCATCCCCTCCGCACACTTAAGGTTATACGTGTTCGGAGTGTGGAGGAGCTTGAATGCGCGGACCGCACACTCCAAACCCAAACTTTTTTTTGGTGATGCTCTCGATAATACCCGACAGCTACGCCTCTACCTATAAAGATATATAGATGCACTTGATTAGGGGATGTTCAAGTTCATTTGCCTAATACGATTTAAGTTCTAAAGGCGTGGTGGGTACTAAGAAACTAAGAAGGGCATCTTCTAAAAAAGCGGTGTTCCAACTTTTTTTGGTGTTCTGAAAACTCGCGTTTTTTAAACGAGGACGCAGCTGAGCCCATGCAAAGACCGCAGATGTGGTACCATCAGCCTCACCTCTTATGTCCTAACTTGAAGGCTATCTGTCCTCTCGAAACTGTTCTTACCTTATTCTATACTCTGCTTTTATCTATCGCCTTTTCTCCTCTGTCACTGCTACTTCTAAAGTATTCACTACTCGAGTTCGTGATGTCTACGATCGCTCTTAGCAGCACCTCTCGTACTAATGATCTAACTAGATCTACGACAAAATCCCTCGAAATCGCTCTTTCATAGTTCGGAAGCATCCTTGATGATGACGAGAGGAAGCAGCTATAGGATATTAAGGACGTGCCCGATGCTTCTGCTGTACTCATCTTTACTGCAAAGCTAGATGCAGCAAATTCGACTCGACGAGGAAAGAGTATTAGCGCTAGGGTATATTCTATTCTATAGTTAATCCAGCAGTTTTCTATAATCGTCGACACCTTTGTTTCAGCCTATCTAGAAATCGTAGCACTTGTTTAGGGCAGCGTAAAGCTTACGATGCTTGTAATTCTTCTTTCTAGACTCTTAAGGACGCGAAATAAGTTTTAAATCTAACAATGCCTCTAGATTGCTGCCAACTTTACCTCGTACTTTGAATCCCTCGTAGACTTGTTTATAAGTCTTAATAAACTTGTCCCCTAGTTTGATGAATATCAACTTCTGTTTTATAACTCGTAGCTACTTTAAGAGTTAATATACACGTTCTATGCCTCTATCGTTTAGCTATATAAGGAGATTATCCAGCTAACACGGCAGCTATGTAAGTAATAATATTCTCTTATAGCAGCCTTTACTAATCTAGAGACTAAAGGGATAAAAAAAATAACGACAGACTTATATAGCAAGCTTTATCCCTAGATTAAGAACATCTAGAGCTGTTCTAATGATGTCGAGAAAGCTATTACTCTAGCCAAAGCTAAATCTGATCGAAGAGAGTAGGAGAATCAGGAGCAAGAACGAAAGCTTTTAGCGAATTATAGAAAAGAGATTTTAATTTTCGCTTCTTAAACTTAAAAAAAAGATAAAAGTATTTAAGAATAGTAGATTTAAAGAGAATAGGAGCTCTTAAGTAGGTATCTAGCTCGTTGTTAATATTATACTAATAAGGATAGACGAGAAGAAAAGAAGACTTCTAAACTCTTTATTAATATATAAATACTAAATAAACTTTAATTAGACACGTAAAAAGCAGCATATTAACATAGCTATATAGTTATTTTCTACTTTGGAATTTACTAAGTAGAAAGATAATAAAACGCTCTTAGTCTTTTTCTTAACAGGAAAGCGTAAGTTTACTACTTTCCTTTAAGGCTTTGCTAATCTGCTTATAGTTGGTTCTAGGAAAACGGTGCTTACGTAAGTACTCCTTCTCTTTCTATATATTACTTACTAATAATACCTAGATCTAGTATTGTTGATTATCTTTATTATAAAAGAGGAGCTAATAATCTTTCTACTTTTTTCTTTTCTTACTTTAACGATTCTATATTACTTAGCGCTAAAATAGTACTTAGGTCTATTATCTGGTAATCCCTCTAACTAGATAATATAACTGGAGAAATCGAGAAACAGCTAAGCGATTTTGAGACCTCTTATATAGACATATATAAAATTAAGAAGTTGCTTTATTATTATATTAGTAGATTTACTACGGTATATATCGTTATTGATAGTTTAGATGAATTTAAAGAGGTAGATTATAAGGTCTTATTCTAAACTCTCTTATCTATTATATCGCTTCCTAATTCTAAAGCGAAGCTGTTCCTTATTAGCTGAAGCAGTATATTAACAGATATCTAAAAATGGTTCTTAGAGTGTTAGATGAAACCTATTAGCCGTTGTAAAGTCTAGGCTAATATTAGGACATATATATAACAAAGTATTTTTCTTAAGCTAGAGGAAGAAAACCTTATATTATATAACCCTGATTTAGCTTAGGAAATCATTAAAGCGTTAACTAAGGGTATAGATGGTATATATATACCTACTTTTTAAAGATTAAGTACTTTACTAAGTTTATCAGGTTTCTATAGGTTAACTACTAAATTACGGAAATATACAGATATACTTACGATAACGAGATACGTAAAGTACTTAGAAGTCTCTCTAAAGATTTAGAGGAAACTTTCGACTATACTATAAAACGAATCGTAAATCAGCGTTCTACTAAAACAATTAGGCATATTTTCTAATAGGCTATAGCAACTAAACAGGCGCTTACGCTTAGTAAGCTGAGGGAAGCCCTCTCGTATAAGCCTAGCAAATTTTATTCTATTAATAGGAATAGACTAAACAGCCTAGAGCGTGTCACTGCCTAGTGTGAGAATCTAGTACAGCTAGACAAGGAATTATAAATCGTACAGTTTACATATTAAAGCGTCCTACAGTATATCCTACAACAGCTATTAGACCCGACCCTTTAGATATTTTATATCGATTTAGAAGAAGCCGATCGTTTTATTAGCGAAATTTGTATATCCTATCTTAACTTAAGCGCTTTTAAGACTGATATAATCTGAAATCCTCTAGCGCTATTAACTCAACTTCTAGAGTATATTATTAATTAAGCTTTAGAAAGCGGAGGAGCCCTGTCTCGCTTCGTTCGTATAGTACAGAAGCTAAAGGCTAAAAGCTAACACAAATCTATAGATAAGAAGAGTATACTAGTACCTATGAATGGTCCTAAAGACTTAATAGCTATGTTAAATCTAGGACACCCTTTTCTTAAATACGCTTTAGAATACTAGATCCTTCACACCTACAATTTCGAAGAGGGCAAATGTATAACTTGGAATCTTTAGAAGTAAATGATTTCCAGTTCCTATAGTCTAGCGAGAACGCCATGGTTATAGGTTGAGTTTCATAAGCGAGCCCTAACTGTCTATCAATAGATTGACAGGCACGACAATTTCGCTGTATTTCTACTGGTTCTATCTAATACTAACCTAACTCCTATAGAGAGAAGTTCCTTAATCTCCTATTACATAGTACTTGGCCGCCTAAAGTATATTAACATTTTAATTGACCTCGTTAAGCACAAGAAAGAGTTATTAGGGGGACTCCTGAACGCTGCTAAAAAGGGTCACTTACAGGTTGTCGAGAGGCTCCTCGATGCCGGGGCTGATGTCAACGCCGCTGCTGGTTCTGACGGATGGACTGCGTTACAAGCAGCTGCTGGAGGAGGCCACTTAGAGGTTGTTCAGAGGCTCCTCGATGCCAGGGCTGATGTCAACGCTGCTGCTGCTGCTGCTGCTGGTTATGATGGACGGACTGCGTTGCAAGCAGCTGCTGGAGGAGGCCACTTGGAGGTTGTTCAAAGGCTCCTCGATGCCGGGGCTGATGTCAACGCTGCTGCTGCTGCTGGTTCTAGAGGACGGACTGCGTTGCAAGCAGCTGCTGGAGGAGGCCACTTAGAGGTTGTTCAAAGGCTCCTCGATGCCAGGGCTAATGTCAACACTGCTGCTGCTGGTTTTGAAGGACGGACTGCGTTGCAAGCAGCTGCTGGAGGAGGCCACTTGGAGGTTGTTCAAAGGCTTCTCGATGCCGGGGCTAATGTCAACGCTGCTGCTAGTTTTGAAGGACGGACTACGCTGCAAGCAGCTGCTGGAGGAGGCCACTTAGAGGTTGTTCAAAGGCTCCTCGATGCCGGGGCTGATGTCAACGCTGCTGCTGGTTCTGACGGACGGACTGCGTTGCAAGCAGCTGCTGGAGGAGGCCACTTAGAGGTTGTTCAAAGGCTTCTCGATGCCGGGGCTAATGTCAACGCTGCTGCTGCTGCTGGTTATGATGGACGGACTGCGTTGCAAGCAGCTGCTGGAGGAGGCCACTTGGAGATTATAGCACTTCTGAAGTCTTTTAATGCGCGTTATTAATTTTATACCTCTTCTAATTTACAATGTTTTACTTCTCCCAGCCTACAAAAGTCGCCTTCCTCCTGCCTCACTTTTTAACCTTGCCTTCCTTATCCTAGCCAATCAAATCACGAGATTCTTATATCCTTTCCTATCCTATAAGGTGTTCCTAGCCTTCCTAGGCCTAGGGGGGTGGCAGGCTTAGCTAGGCTAGGTATATATAGGCTATAATCTCGATTTTAAGGCTTTTGATAGGTAGTAGTAGAGTATATAGAATTAAGGAGTTACAGCTCAGGTCGATCGGTGGAACATAATAATAAGAAGAAATATTAGTCTCTATCTAATACCTGAAAACAGGCGTTTTACTACCTAAATAGAAGTACCTAGCGTAGTATATAATTTTGAAGCGTTTGCTTCAACGGAGATAAGCTCTCGTATTTAAGCCTTAACGTAGTTTATTAACGATATATTAGTACTACTAAAACTATCAATTATACTCTCTAATACCTACGCTATAGATACATCGTATAAGAGACTTATAGTATATTATTCCTCGTGTCTAATCCTCCTCCTTATATTATAACTGATTAATAGCCGGTTCCTCTTCTACGGCGTATTCGCTTATAGTCGGTAAAAGCAAGTGTCCTATAAACTTAAGTGTCCTATATAGCCGGAATAACATCGGGAGTGGAATATCCAGCAAAACCACTACTAAAATAGATAAATAATATCTTATATTACTACTCTAATCGTCTATTCCAAAGTCTATAAAGTCTATATTTGCTTTTATTAAGTTAATTAAGAATATACTCTCTTAAGAAGACGATAGATAATTAGGAATCTCGTCCTCTCTGCTACTGTCTAGGTAATCTAGGACTTCCTTACTACTTTTAAGGTATAATTAATCTAAAGTAAAAGACACTTCCAGCTCTTCTTCTTCTTATAACTATAGCAGAGGAATAAGATCCTAGGATTAATATGTCTTAAGCTTATTAATTACTTATACTAATTTAGGATAAAAGTCTAGTAAGAGAGTATAACGCTTAAACTTATTAGGCTTCTTATCTAGCTCTCGGATACGAACAAGGTCTTCTAGTAGAGGGAGTATATCGTTCTTCTTATATTATATAAGTCTAGTCTTATATACTCTCTCGTCTTTGCGTGCCTATATACTCTTATCTATAAGAGCTTTTCTAGCTTTATTAATAGCAGCTAAAAGCTTCTTTTCCTTCTTATATAAGGCCTCGGTTCTCTTGTCCTTATCTCTCTTCTATATCTTCTCTTATAACCTAGTAACAGCCGCTCCTCCTCTCTTATATATACTCCTCTGTAAATTGCTCTTACGCTTAGCGTCGACGAGTAGGTTTTACTAGAGAGCGTGATATTAAACTATTATAAGATATACCTTCTCGAGTAATATACTAACTTATGTTATTATCTTCTTAAATAGATTAATAGAGAGATTAGAAAATTAAGTAGAATCTCGAGAGCCTAGAGCTTGTACAGTTATAGTAATAGTCTAGGTTTCCTCTAGACGAGTAGGAGGAAGACGAGGCAGCTCTAGATTAGTAACGTCGTCTATTATTCTTTTCTTCTTATTATATAACCTTATCTTTTTCTAGATAGCTTTCTAACTCGGTAGATAATAACCGGACTTAGTAAAGGCGTTCTTAATCGTATAAACCTTTATTATTTATATACGTATCTAGGTAAGATCTTAGAAGAAAGAAGCGACTAAATACTTAAAGTCTAGACTATAAAGAGCGTTGGTAATTACTTACTAATAGTACTCTTTAAGAGGTCGGAAAACACTAACGTCTGCCGGCTATAGAATATATATATAATAGAAGGGAAAGTACTATAGAAGTATATAGTTTTTATAGTACTTAAGAACGAAGGGATTATATTAGTAAGTCTTATAGCTATTAAGAAGTAATATCCTCTATAGCTTATCTAACCTAGCTCCTAGCTCCTTAATAAGATAGTCGGTATATACTATAATAATAGTGTTATTAATATAGCTAGTTAAAGAGTAATCTACTAACTCTTTTCTAGTTAGCTCGTCTACTATCTAGTTATCTATTATCTTCTTTTCTAGTGTAATAATAAAAGGAGCCGCTGCTTATAACGGTACGAAACAGACAATACTATAAAAGAGGTATATAGAAGTACGTTCCGTAGAATAACATGCTTAGATACTAGGCTCTAAATACGAAGGAAAAGATTAAATTAACCTTTCCCGATACTGAGGGTAAGGGCATCTATATACAAAAGGGTTCGGATAATAATAATAGACTCGGAGGTCTGAACCGGACATTTCTAATACTTGGGTACGTATCCTGTCTAGTATACACGCAACCTTGGCAACTCTTATTCCTGATAGCGGGCTATTACATCCCCCTCTCTTGAAAAAGACTCGTCCCCGAGGCTTCGTATTATAGTCGGGGCGGTATCGGGGTTGTTTTTGGTAGTGACTCGGTTGTCAGTTCTTGTCTACCTCCTATACTTGGATCTATTCAGAGAGGAGTCGGGGCGGTCCTGGTTCGTCTGGATATTTGGTATAGAAGTCCCTTAGAAGGTGTAGCGAATCTTAAAAATTGTTGGTAGGATACTAGGTAGGGTCTATATTGTAACCAACCTATCTAACCTAGTATTATAGTTATCTCTTAAAAAGTCTGCTGCTGAGAATTTCTTAAACTTCCTATTCTTATATACTCTAAACGATTTCTAAGGGCAGCTCTAGGGCTTCTTGTCTAGGTAAGGGGGTATTTAGATCCTTAGACAGTACGTCTACAGCGAAAACATCATAGATTAATAATCTTTTTAGGAGTTTTAGTCTATAAGAGTGTCTTATACGTTCTAGTATTTTAAAGGGTCTAGTCTACTATTCAGCTAGCTTTCGGCTAGGTCGATTTATCTTAAGATTCTTAGTTGATAAGTAAACTCTATTACTAACGTCCTAGTCGATAGCTCTTCGGTGTTAATTTGTACTATCTTATATTCTCTACTAGGCTTTGCTTATGTTGTCTTTAGCTACGTTCTAGGCAGAGTATATACGTGTAGCTATCTTAACTGCCTTATCGTAATTTAGTCGTTCCCGGGGAATAGAGATCCTAGAAGTATTCTAATCCTACAAAGTTCGCGAATCAAGCCCGAACTTAAGCTGATATAGGGTTATACTAATAGACGAGTGCGGAAGGGTTATTTATACTCTGTTTATAAGAGGGATTAACTCGCTCTAGTTATCCTAAAAGTAGGTTACGAAAGGCCTTAGCCTTTAATCGATATATCGGTTTATAATCTCTATCTAACCATCTGTTTATTTATAGTAAGCTGTAGAGAGCTTAAGCTTAATACTAATAATACGATAGAATTCTATCTAAAAAGCTAAGACGAATTAAGGTCCTCTATTAGACGTAATCGATTTAGAGTAGTAACTAAAACGATAGATCTATTATATAAAAAACTAAGCTAATCCTCTAGTATCGATAGTAGAGTAGTAGAGAATAGATACTAAATCCTTTCTAAGGCGGTTAATAAATACTAGTATAGTATTATATCTATGCTTATTCTTTAGAAATAACTTAAAGTCTATATATATATACTATATTAGGTAATCTAGTACTAGTAGTAGGTAAAGGAATCCTTATTATTTAGTCTATTAAGGATAAGAGTATCTATAAGCTTAGTAGTTAGCCACGTATAGCTTACAGTCCGAACCTATGCCGACCTAGTAGTAGGCAGATGCTAGTAACTGGTATATCTTTTGAGTACTTAGGTAAGTACTAGATACTTAGTTGTAGGCTTCTTAGATCAGATTCGTATAGAGTTCGGTGTTTCTTTTAATATAAAGCCGTCCTCTAAATAGGAGTAAATTGTTAGACAAGATAGTATAACTATTCTTAAGTTCTCTACGTTCCTTCTCGAATAATTACGTGTTAGCCGTTCTTAGCTTCTAAATTAGATCCGATCTAGACCTAGGGATAACATCTAACTTAATTATAGAAAGGGATATTACTTAAAAGGTCTAAGTAAGGTCGGCGTTGATTTAGGGGTTAAGCCTAATAGGTCTGAGAAGGGTATATAAGCGGCTGTCTAACTTAACTTAATCTTATATTCTAATGTCTTACTCCTATCTAGTTAGTATATCCGCCTTTTGATTATTCTTTCTAGACGTGAATTGGATCTAGAAATTAAAGTCGGAGAGGAATTCCATCTATCGTACTTACTTAGAAGTAAGTAGCTTTATTATTATAAAGTATTCTAAGGATCTGTGGTCTAAGAAGACGTTGATACAATTCTAACATAATATAAGCTTAGGTTGCTATTTTCTAAACGCTTCTATAATTATAAATAGTTCCTTATCGTAGATTTCCTAGTTCGTTTTATGTCTGACTAGGACGTGAGAATAGAAACCTATAGAATACTAACGATTACTGTATTATTAAGAGAATATACCTACTATTACTCTATTAGAAGAGTCTGTCTCTAGCTTCGTAGGACATTTAGGGTCGAAGTAGTATAAGGCTTGAACTAAGAGTAGCTAGGTCTGTAATTCTTTAAAGGCTTCCTCGTATTCAGGTGTCTACTGAAACGGCTCTGAAGGCTGTGTTATAGTGGTTAGGGGTTTTGCGATTTTGCTAAAGTTCTTAATAAATTGTCTATAGAAACTATAAAAGCCTAGGTAGGACTTTACACCCGTTATAGTGCTAGGTCGGGCCCAGTTACGTAGAGGTTCTACTTTCTTAGAGTCTACTTCGAGTCCTTTTATAGTTAATATATAACTGAGATATTTAACTTAGGTAATACTAAATTCGCTTTTCTTAATATCTACTTAGAGTCCTGCTTCTTAGAGCCGATTTAGGACCTTCCTAACTTGTTCCTTATATTCTTCGATACTGTCTAAATAAATTAATATATTATCTAAGTAAGCGATATAGAAGTTATCTAGATATTCGATTAAGACGTCGTTTATATAACGTTGGTAGGTAGTAAGTCTATTATAAAGTCTAAAAGGAAGGATCTTATATTTATATATTCTATACCTAGTCTTAAACGTGGTTATCTCCTCCGAGTCGGGGTCTATTTAGATACGGTAGAAAGCTTATTATATATCTAACTTAGTAAAGATCTTAGCTTTCCTTAGTCTTAAAATAAGTTCGTCGATACGAGGGATTAGGTAGAGGTCGTTTTAGGTAAGAGTATTCAGTTTCTAGTAATCGATATAGAACCGTAGCTTATCGCTATTAGGCTTTTTAATAAAGAGTACTAGTAAGGTAAAAGGGCTATTACTGTTAACGATAAATCCTTTATTTAAATTATCTATAAGATACTCTTTTGTTACTTATAGCTCTATAGTTGACTGTCGATATAGAGGGGAGTAGGAGGTAGGAAGAGGTTTATTTAAGGTGATTTTATAGTCGTATACGCGGTAAGAGGGAAGTTTATCTAAAGCTGCTTTTAAGAACACGTCCTAGAATAACGAGTAATATTAAGGGAGTCGGGACTATATTAGGTTCGTGGTCTTAGTGTTATCTAAGAGCAGAGCTGATCTTTCGTCGATGATCTAATCTAATTCGTAGATGCTTATTATAAAGAACTCGGTATCGGGTTACTTTATATTAAAATGTAAAGTATTTGCACTTATTTTACTAATAAAAGAGTATAGGGTCTGATCTGTCTAAGCTGTACCAGCAGATTAGAGGGTATTTAGAGCAGAGTCGGATAGGCAGATGTCGGGAGTTAATATCGTAGATGATAGTGATAACTTAGCTAAGAGCTTACTATTCCTTCGCTTTTTATCTTAATAGAGGGCGTGATCTCTTTAGTTCGTATCCGACTATATATTTAAATAAGACTTCTGGTTCTAGCTAGAAGTTAGAGAAAGTAAGATTTCCTTTCTAAAGTAAGGAGTTGGTAAGGTTCCGGCTAGCTAAATAAGTTGATTCCTAGTAGAGTTAAGGAGAATATTAAAATGTTTTAACTATTTGTTTCTGATAATTAGGTCTTATTATCTAAGGTCTAGGATAATAAAGGGGCAGTTTCAGATACGACGTCGATCTAGGTTTAGATATAGTTGTATAAACTATGTTACTTTACTCTTGATACTACTATCGTATCTACGAATAAGCACTGAGTAGAGTAGTTTTCGAATCTGTATATCTAACGATTAGGATAGCTGTAGAGCTAGGGGTTGATTTAAGAATAGGAATCTATTCGCTTCTATATCTATTAAGGCTCGAGTTTTAACACTGTATCTATATATACTAAGTGTTATATTTATAAGGAATTGGTTTCCTTCTATAAGTCTAGAAAGGTCGAGATTCGATAGATTATATTTATATAGGCCTAGGAAGGAGTCTTTACCTAGGCTGCCTTGTTTTCCCTCTAATTCAGATTAGAATCGGGGTACTTTATAAGGACTTGTAGGTTATCTTTGTCCGCTTCTTAGACTATTTCTTTGATACTAGGTAGCTGAGAGCAGTCGGTTTTGTAGTATCTAGGCTTACTATAGTAGTAGCACGTTATACTAGCTAGAACTCGGTCCGGAGTCTTTTAGCGTTCGCTGGTAGGAGTGGTTTTGAATATCCTTGAAGTAGTCTAAATAGTAGAGAAGGATCCGCGTACAGGTAGTAAGGGTTTCGGTGTTAAACTAGATAAGGATTAAAAAGTAGTCTTTTTAACTAAAGTGTTTATACCGACTAGCTTAGTCGTGTTAGCTATATATAACTCAGCGTTTTAGCGTTGTTCCTTATCTAAGGCTAGGAGATCTACTACTATTTCGACAAAGTTATAATTCTAACATCTCTTAAGTACAGTAGCCGAGTTTTATAGCTATAGTGTAATTTTCTCCTATATATAGAAGAATCGTTCTAACTCTAGTATCTCTCCGAGTATAGCTATACTCGAGAAGCGACCTCTAAAGTTAGTAAACGTTTCTCTAGCGTGATTCTTTCCACCTATCTACAAGGCCTAGAAAGCGTTCTATATATCCTCTGTCTCGTATCTGGTTAAGAAATATAAATCTAAAAGTTTAATTATATCTTAATAATTATAGAAAGTAATATAAATTAACTTAGACTAGTATTAGGGCTTAAGGTAGTTCCTAGCGATTCTAGTAGTTGTTCCTTAGATAAGGGCTTTTCGAGTTAAGCTTATATTATAATAATCAGTATTTACTAGAAGTCTATCGCGTACTAATATCTTCTATTATTAGTATATAGGTAATATACCGTTGTTTAAAGGTTTAATTTTTTCTATGATTTTACTTTTAGTAGGTTAGAGGGTATTCGGACTATATTCGGGGTTATATAGAGTAGTCTGCCGTTAAGGGAAGGCATTAGAGGCAGGTTCGCTTCTTAAGCAAAAGAGGTCTAGTATAGTACTTAGAATAGAAGGAGAGTTATAGTCGGTTTCAGGTCGGGAAGGTTAAGAGACTCTAGTTTATTCTTAGAGTTCTTTTATAATAGATTTCAACTGTCTAAACCGATAGTTGTTATTTCGAAGTTCTTCTTCTAATCCTTATACTATACCCCGTATCTCGTCTATATTAGAAAAGTCTCGTAGGTCTCTAAGGTTTCAGGCTAGGCCCTTGCCTTTGTTATTCCTTAACTTTTTTAGTTTAGGTATACGAGTACGGTTCGGTGCGTATTCGGAGGGGGGCCTACTGGTTTCCCTAGTAGGTTACTTAACTCTCTCTAGCGGAGCTTAGAAGGGACCTGGGGTCGCTTCTTAGTTTAACATACTCGATGTCGTTAGAGGGGGGGGGGGTTAGGGGTAGATTCGGGAGCCTTCTAGGTAACTTAATATCGACTTTCCGAACCTTATATAGCAATCCCTATATAGAGAGGGTTATTTAAAGTCTTAGGAATCCTTAGCGTCTTCCACTTCCTTAACGTATTAGAGGATACGCTTTTTACTAGCTAACTAATAGATATCAAACCCCGATATTACTAGCTGTCTATAAACTAGTAATTTAAGGTTGTCGTTATACTGATCCGAATCTAGGCCGAATCGAATTCGATGTAGGACGTTAACGCGCTCGGTGAGATATTATAACAGGCCGTCCCCGGCGAGAAGAATTTGATCTTTTAATATAACGGTACGAAATAGACAATACTATAAAAGAGGTATATAGAAGTGCGTTCCGTAGAATAACATACTTAGATACTAGGCTCTAAATACGAAGGAAAAGATCAAATTAACCTTTCCCGATACTAAGGGTAAGAGCATCTATATACAAAAGGGTTCGGACAATAATAATAGACTCGGAGGTCCGAACCGGACATTCCTAATACTCGGGTACGTATCCTGTCTAGTATATACGCAACCTTAGCAACTCTCATTCCTGATAGCGGGCTATCACACTGCTTATCTATCGGTATAGATTGTCTCTATTATAGTCACCGACTTTCTATTCTAAGGATTAGCTATATATATCTCCTTTACTTCTATAAGAACGATAACGTTCTTACTTTCTATATAACTAACTCGAGCTCTTGACTCGTCTATATTCTAGACATTCTTAGTCTTCTAGATCTTATATTACGTAAGAGCAGTAGTATACCTATTAAACCACGTCTTAATCTCCTCCTCGGTATACGATTCGAGCCTCTCAAAGGTAATTAGCTTCGTTTTTAGAGTATATAGGTCCTTATTCTTCTTTAGCTAGTTCTAGAACCACTGATTAGACGGCGGTAGCTAGAGAGGGTTCTAGGACTAAGAAATTAGCTAATTATTAATAGTAGAATTAAGAGAATACTATACCTTCTTAAGATATATAATCGTAGCCTTTACTATTTAGTACGTAGCTCCTAGTCCTATCTTCTACTACTTATAACAGTACTGTCGGACAGCCTTCTCCTAGCTCTTATTTAATACCTTATTATTACTACTATGTGTATTATATACACCTTCCGAGTTACGCTTCCTCTTTTTAGCTCTCTAGATAGCCTTCTATACCGACGATTCGTTTACGCTATATATTCTTACTTCTACGGTTACTACTTCGCGACTACCTTGTTTCGTAGTCTATTCTACGGCCTTCCGTATACGCTTCTTTTCTTCTAATTTATTAGAAGAGAGAGGGGGTAGGGAACTGTAAATAGCCTCTATTATATTAATTAATAGACGCGTTATATATTAATAGAAATAAGTAAGATAGTTAAATATATATAATTTAGATAGGAAGCTAATCTACGGGATTTTCTTAGTAGAATACTTAAGTTTACAGAGCACTTGCTTTTACCGACTATAAACGAATACGCCGTAGAAGAGGAACCGGCTATTATAGACGCTTTTATTATATATTCAGAAGCTTCTTTTAGTTCTACTAGAAGTAATTCACTTATATCTTCGAATCTTACTTATTCGATTAAGATATACGAGGAATAACAACGGTTCCGACCTTACGTAGTACTACTAGAATTAGGTAATTAGGCTAAGTCTTCGCTCTACGTATATATAAGCCTTAGATAACTTTAGTTTTTATAGAAAGAGAGAACGGTTTTCTAGTTTTCTAGTTATTAGACTAGGTACTAGAAAAGCAGCTTCGGCGGTTAGAGTACTAGAGTAGTATAGTAGTAGCTTAAAAGTCCTCGAAGCTATAGCGCCTCTAGTATGTTTTTAGATTCCTAGATTTATAGCGTACTACTCTCTAAAGGAAAAGCATTCTTCGGCGCTTAGAGCGCTGAAGTAGTATAGTAGTAGCTCGAAAGTCCTCGAAGCTATAGCGTCTCTAGTATGTTTTTAGATTCCTAGATTTATAGTATACTAGTCTCTAAAGAAAAAGCATTCTTCGGCGCTTAGAGCGCTAGAGTAGTATAGTAGTAGCCTAAAAGTCCTCGAAGCTATAGCGTCTCTAGTATGTTTTCAGATTCCTAGATTTATAATATACTACTCTCTAAAGGAAAAGTATCCTTTAGCGCCTAGAGTACTAGAACTATATAGTAGTAGTCTAAAGATCTCTAAAGCTACATAGCCTTTTATTAGTATATATATATAAGCAAGTCTTAGCGTATATATTAGTTAATCTTTATAAGAGAGAAGAAGCGAGGAATTAAGAAGACTGCTTTATATAAGGCCTAATTAGTAAAATTAGAGAGAATAGTAAGTTTCTATTATTTCTCGCTACTAAGTTTAGCTTATATACTAGTTACTATTATTAACTTTTATAATTATTAATAATTAACTAATAGTTCGTCGCGAGATTACGTTAATTAGTACCGAGGAAGCTAAGAAGAGAGAGAGAGTATTAATAGAGATATAATATAACTAGAGAATCGTTTCTCTAACTTAGAATAAATATCTTTTTTAGATAGACTAGTTCTAAAGATTTTACCTCTAGGCCTAGAAAGATATAGACGAATACTTATAAAAAGAAGAGCTAATTCTATCTAAAGAACTACTTTATATATTTAAAGACTAGGAGCTCTAAACTTTAATTAGAATAATTAGAGAGTATATAATATTAAGATTCTCGAAGAATACTTAGTATATATTTAAATCTATATAATAAAGAAAAACAGGGAATTTTATTCTTAAATAAATTATAAATAAGGTTCGAGAGATATTTATATATAATAGCTTCTGCTTTAATTAAACTTATAAGTAATTATAGTTTATTAAGATAGTACTTTAAGATAAGAGTCTTATACTTATTTAGAGAGAGAAATATCTCGCTAATTAGCTCGATGTTTAATAGCTTCTAGAATACTTATAGTAATAAGTACTACTTTATATATCTAAGACAGCGACTATAAATCAGCTTTATATTATTATTACTAGTATATACTAGTATAAGATTAGGATTTATTATAGAGTCTTTAGCTTATCGAGGAAGTAACTAAGTACTATATTATAAGAACTATGAATTAATCGGTCTTCGTTCCTTAGAAGAGAGTATAGAACTTGTTCTTAAAGTTTACTTTCTATATAATAAAGGAAAGCGTTAGAATAAAAAGGAGGCGGATAAAGCTAGCTAATATAAATAAGTTATATTCTATAAAGATTATTTATACCGTAGTTAATACTCTATTACTTACTTTCTTAGAACAGCCTTCGTCGATAGTATCTTTAGAGTTTTAAAAGAGCGAAGTAATCTCTAATACTTATACGTTTCTACTTATAAGTATAGTATATTATTTAAGATTAAAGAGAAAAAGAAAAATATTCTAATATTTTAGAAATATTAAAGAGATAGAATAATTTCAGAATTAAGAGTACTGTTATATAATACGCTAGCGTATAAGCTTATTAAACTTAGATACTATATTAAATTCTATAATATACTTAAAATTTATAACCTTTAGTAAGAGATAGCAAACGTAGTAAATAGTATATACTCTAATTCTCTTAATCTTTAAAGATATTAGACTAACTTCTAAGACGACGTTAAAATTAGTACTAATTAATATAAGTAACTACTATCGTATAGTACTAAGGTAATTATCGGTATATATAAGTAGTTAGTATTTCTACGTACCTGCTTCGCTTAGTAAGAAAGAGTAGATATTTAAGTAGAACCGAGTATAGCTTATACTCGGTATATATCAACGATAGTTATAAGAATATATACTCTTTTTATATTAAGCTATTAACTACTAAGTTAAACTAATACTAATTAGTAGACGTATAGATTAGATAACTTAGAACTACTATACTCTAATTCTTAGAATTATACGTTTATATAGTTACGAAAGTTATATAAGTAGAACTCTCTCTTAGATTAGTATACTCTACTAGTTATACTTGTTAAATCAAGTATATAATACTTAAACCAATTCTCTCTCTTAGATTATACGATTCTACTAGTTTATAAAACTCTTAAATCGATTATAAACTCTACGAATTATAATTACTAAAAACTACTCTATAAGAACGACTTACTATTAAAAATATATAAAATCTACTATAACCTTTATAACTTATATATATACAAATCTACTATAAACTCTACGAATTATATATATAGAATCTACTATAAACTCTACGAATTATATATATAGAATCTACTATAAACTCTACGAATTATATATATAGAATCTACTATAAACTCTACGAATTATATATATAGAATCTACTATAAACTCTACGACTTATAAATATACTAAATCTACTATAAACTCTACGACTTATAACTACTAGATTAACTCGTAGAAGGCCGTTCGACTCTAATAAACCTTATAACCTTAGATAACCTACTTCTAATCTCGGACATCTGATATAATAACTATAATAAGATATACGAGACAGAATAACCTATCTCTATAAGAAGAAGTCTATAATATTAGACATCCGATATAATAACTATAATAAGATATATAGAATAGAATAATCTACCTTTATAAGAAGAAGTTAACCTAGAGGTTAAGCTACTTTCGATAGGTAATAAGACCTTCTATACCTCTTACTAATACTAGTCTACTTATATCTTATTTATACGCTACTAAGGATATTATCTACTATTGATTTTATAACTATCTTCGATTCTTTTAATACTTTTAAGTAATACTTTCGACTTTTTCTACTATCTATACTATAGTACTACTATTATCTTAGATTAAGGATAAGAAGACTACTACTTTTATAGAAGAAAAGATTATAGAATACGATAACGAAGGAATAGATAATAATTATCTCTAGGAGATATATCGAATATACTTTAATAACTAGGCTAAGTCGAGGTTTATATATATAGCTTAAAACATCTTAATTAAGATACGCTAAGTACTTCGGAAGAGAGGTATATAAGTAGAGATAGATAGTCGTAAGAGAATAATACTATAGATACTCTACGATATAGCTTAAGAACTCGTACGTACTAAATAGACGATTAAGGAACTAGAGAAGAAAGTGATTAAGAATAAGACTTAGTTAGCAGAGATAGCCGCGAGATATACGTATATTAAGGCTTATCTTAAACGATTCCTTAAACTAATCGACTCTTCGACTATATCTACAGCCTCGGCTAATAATAACATTCCTTTTAATAGTATTCCTCTAAAGTATATTCCTTCTAATACTTTTCCTTTAATATCTACAAATAACATTCGTATTTCTATAATACTACTACTAGGCGAATATAGCTAGGATTACTTATAGCTACTTAGTAACCTTATAAAGTTATACTCGGAAGAGTAGAAATACAGAAGTAAGAGAGATAACTTTAAACTTAAATCTATTATCTTTAAGAATATATATAGGCGTTGTAGTATACTACTCTTAGTATATAACCTAGCCTTCCTAATTATACTTAAAGGTCAAGCGTCTAATTACTTCTATATAAGTGTATTTAAGAATAGAAGAGATTAATTATACGAATTCCTTTCTACTGCTATCTAGACGTACTTCGAAGACAAACTATACGCTAGAAGCTAATCGTCTGAATAGAACTATACTATACTACTACGAACTAAAGCTAAGCTAGAATACTTAGATAAAACGCTAAGCGAGTACTTTGAAGCTATGCTTTCTGTGACGGTTCTGACCGTCACGTGCCATTCATATCACGTGGCTACCTTAGCGAACCACATTTTGTATTTAGACTCGAGCTCTCTCGAGCTCTCCTCTTCTCCTTAGCTTAGAATCTTCGAATAAGACAGTTCTACGATTCTATAACCTACACCGTAGACCGTCTGCCTTACGCGGGCCACACTTCGTACGTGTTGTTATATTATTCTAAGCTCGCCTACACTGCCTAGGAAGGCTTTACTGAATATCCCTTCCTATCTATCCGTCGCGGTAGAAGGACTCTACGATTCTTAACTGCCTAGCCGCAGAGCTTTTTAGAAGGAGTTGAGAAGATCTAGCGAGCAGAGCGCTCTAGATATACGCTAATTTAGAAAACGGATTTTCGCTACGCGTATACTTTACCTTTATAACCTATATTCGCTAATTACTACGATAGTACCTAAAGCGCGTCCTATAGAAGCGTACTAGAAGAACTCCTTAAGAGTAGGATAAAGTTCTACTAATAATGCCGATAACTAGGAGGACACGATCTAAGTCGACGACGGCAGACTCTATACTATCAGCTACTAGTAATAAGACTCCGACTACGACGATACTAAGGAGGTTAACGTATCTTAGCTTTAAGAGCAGATCCGCACCCTCTCTAAAAACTAGTCATAGACCGATAATAAGCTAGGTTAGATCCTAGATCGGCTTACTGCTTTAGATAGTAAAAACAATAAATAACTAGTAGCCTCGTTGCCTTTACCTTCACTGTTACCTTAATAAGTCGCTTAATTAATCGAACGTAATACCCCTGATTCTACGACACTAAGCTCGAATACTAGCTATAAGTACTTAAAGAAACAGCTAGATCTCTAGCCTCTATCGGATAGACAAAACCCTACCTTTCCTAGCTAGAAGATCCAGATCTAAGGCAAATTCTATAGCAACGTAGACTACTTTTAAGACGAAGAAGATAAGATACTATATCTATTTAATCGTATAACTAGCGACGTATAGCGGCACCTCTAGCTACGCTATAACGAAGACTTATAGACACGTTTTACCTTTACTAGAGAGATAATCGAATACCTTACCTCTATCTACGTAAACCTAAATCAAGTATAAGATACTAGATATAAGTATAACTATTACTATACTATGAAAACAACCTAGACGTTTGCCGAGTTCTAAACCCAGTTCCTACACCTAGTAGAAGAAGCCTAAATTCCTTAAGAGAGCCTCTGCTTAGACTTATACGATAGATTAACGACGCTGCTCTAGAGAGGAATAGCCCTAATACTACGTACCCTCGACATATACTAAGAGCTGTTAATAAACTGTCTATCTTTAAACACAGAGTTAAAGCGTATTACTATAAGAGAAGAGCGTTAAAAGCGATACCGAGAGAAGTCAGCTACTTAACCCCCTCGATCTTCAGCCGCGGCACCTAGCTCTGATTTAATAATAACCTCAGCTACTCTATGCTCTCAACGTCCTATATCAGACCTACTATCACGTACGACAAATCTAGCTTTTAAGCGCGTAACTAGCGAAAAGCCCCGACCTAACGAAGTAAGACGCCCAGCTTCTATAGATATAAACACTACCTACTATAATTGCTATAAGAAAGGACACTTTGCTGCTACCTACTCTAAGCCTAAGCGAGTAGACTTTAAGGAGATTAAGAAAGAAGAATTAGTAGACGAGGAACCTTTCTACGATTCGGGAAAAGAAGAACCCTAGGCTAAGACTCCTGCCTAAGGTATGCTCTTAGTCTAAAGAAGATTAATTTAAGTCGATTAATAGGTGGAAAACATTTTATAGTTCTCTATATACTAGCTAATAATAGAATTAGAATTATAACCTACGGCTTAATTAATACTAGAGTAAACGGCTTTGCTTTTATCGATACTGCTTTTGCTACTGATATAGCTAAGTTTTTCAACCTTATATCTTAAAAGCTAAAACAATCTATTATAACCAAAGGATTCGATAGTAAGTCGAGCAAGTCTATTACTTATATTCTTACCCTTTACCTCTCTATAGATAGGCATCTATAAACTAACATCCCCCTCTATATTCTAGACTTAGGCAACTATAAGGTTATCCTTAGACTTAAATAGATAGCCTACTTTAATATCTAGTTAAACCCTAGAAAACAGAAGCTTATATAGCCTAAAGATAGCGAGGACGATAAGTATACTACTCTGTCTACCTTTTAAAAAGAGATCTATATACCTCGGAGCTATATCGCCTCTTAACACACCTAGCCCGATTACTAGTAAGACGTACTATCTAGAGAACGTGCTATAGAAAGAGAGGATATACGACGTAAAGATAGCAGACAAGGCAAGCTCTCTTATATACTCGCTTACCCTGTCAGCCCGCCTCCGCCTAGCACCCTCTTAAAAGAAGTAGACTCGGGTTACGAGAGCTAGGACCTAAGTGAAATCAAGACTATTAGAGGTTATAAGTACGAATAGGATATAAGAGATAAGATACGCCAGATGTAGCTAGAGCTTAATCTACTAGAAAGTACACTTCTATAACCTATCCCTACTTCGGCGGCTTCTTTAGTATAGCAAGACCTTTCTTCAGTAGACATCGCTTATATTAGTATAAACGGATTCTACTTCTACCTATAGAAAAAAGAGAATAAGTTCTTCTTAACAAGCCTGTACGAGTTAGACTAAATAATCTAGTCGAAAGAGGCTCTTGAGGATAACGACTAAGCAACTATCTAGAATATCAAGGACAAGCTGCCGTTGTAGTATAGCTCGTATAAGGACGTGTTCTTAAAAGTAGTATTAGACAAGCTCCTGCCTCACCGCTAGTACGATCATCGAATTAAGCTAGAAGCTTCGAATACTCTAGGATACAGCCTGCTTTATTATCAGTTAGTAGATGAACTTAGAGCTATTAAGCAGTACTTAGTTAAGAACCTTACTAAGGGTTTTATTAAGTTAAGCTAAGCACTCTTTGCCTTACCTACTCTCTTTATCTAGAAACCTAATAGCAGTCTACGCTTCTATATCGACTTCCGTAAGCTAAATACTCTTACTTACAAGGATCGATACCTCTTACTATTAATTAACGAGACTCTAGCTCGCCTTGCTTATGTTAAGAGATTTACGAAACTCGATATCTGCTAGGCCTTCTACTGTATTCGAATAGATCTAGAATCCGAAGATCTTATAACGTTCCGTATAAGATATAGTTCCTATAAATATAAAGTTCTCCTATTTAGTCTTACGAATAGCCCTATAACGTACCAGCGCTATATAAACGATATACTTTTCGACTACCTAGACGACTTTTATACTACCTACTTAGACGATATTTTAATTTACTCGGACAACCCTCTAGAGTATAACGAGCACGTGCGAATAGTTCTCTAGAGACTCTGTAACGCTAGTCTATAGGCGGATATTAAGAAGTACGAATTCAGCGTTACTCGTACGAAGTACCTTAGCTTTATAGTTAGCACCGACGGTATCAAGGTAGACCTAGACAAAGTCTCTATAATACACGAGTAGAAGGAGCCTAGTATAGTTAAGAGAGTCTAGTCCTTTCTTAGTTTTTATAACTTCTACCGACGGTTTATCCGTAACTACGGGATCATTACTAAGCTACTTACGCGATTAACTAAAGCTATAACTCCTTTTATATTTAATAAGTTCTATTAATAAGCTTTTAAGGAACTTAAACACTGACTTGTCTTATTCTCACTCTTACGACATTATAACCCTGACTTAGAATATAAGCTAGAAACAGACGCTTCGGATAGAGTCGTTACTAGTATACTCTCTTAGTTATACCCCGACAGCGAATAGTATTCTATAGGTTACTTCTCAAAGACCATAGCCTCTACTGAATACAACTACGAGATATACGATAAGAAGATACTAGCTATTATACGCTCTCTTAGCTACTAGCGCCCTGAACTCCAAAGCACGCCTTCTCGTTTCAAAGTATATATAGATTACAAAGCACTCGAGTACTTTATAACAACTAAGCAGCTAACTAGCCGCCAGGCTAGGTAGGGTAAACTACTCTCTTAATACTCTTTTATAATTATATACTAGGCAGGTAAGGAAAACACTTAACCTAATACACTTATACGAAGAGAATAAGACGTTAGCTCTTAAGACAAGCTTAAAGCATTTATTCGTACAAAGGCCTTGCTTTAGCCAGAACAACTAGACCTAGCGATTCTGGAAAACAAGAGCCTAGAGTTAGCCCTCTTAGACGAGGGTATACGAGAGCTAAGCTAACTAATCGACCGGATTCTAACAGCTAATCGTACGGCAGGATTACTAGACTCCCTAAGGAGACAAGCAGAGACGTAACTAGGAAACTTTCAGCTAGACAACGGACTACTCCTTTACTAAGGGCGACTAGTGGTTCCTATATAAGATACCCTAGTAGCTGATCTAATCAAAGAAGCTTACGATTAAGTCTCCTCCGCACACCCTGGCAAAGTAAAGACAGCTCGAATCCTTAGCTAGAAGTACTATTAGAAAGGACTTTCCTAGGATATAACCTAATATGTCTACAACTGCTATGCTTATAAGAGAGTATATACTTCTAGAGATCGCACTCTTAGATTCTTATACCCACTGCCAGTTCTAGACCGCCCTTAGTAACACGTTACTATAGATTTTAAGTTATTTCTAAAGAACAAGTTCGGTTATAACACAGTATATATAGTAGTTAACTGTTTAAGTAAGCAAAGCATCTCTATTCCTTACTATAAGACAACAACTGCTAAGGACATAGCCTAGCTTTACGTGTTATATATATATAGACATCGTAGAGCGCTATAGATAATTATATTAGACAGAGGACCTTAATTCGTCTCTAACTTCTAGACTGAATTCTACCGGATACTAGGGATTCAAATCAAGCTTTCTATAGCTTTCCACCTATAAACAGATAGACAGACAGAAATCATAAACTAGTACTTAGACCAGCGCTTACGCCTCTTTATTAACTACTATCAGGATAATTAGTCTAAGCTGCTGCCTATTATAGACTACGCCTAACTAACGCTACCCTACGAAAGTATTAGAATGTCGCTATTAGAGCTCCTAAATATCTATCCTTCTCGCACTTCTTTTAACTAGAATACGCTAAACACAGCTACGCTAAAAGAGAAGCTGAATTAGAAAGAGGTATAACAAGTGGTTAAAAGGCTTTAAGAAGCATAGGAAACAGCCTGTATAATTATAAAGAAAGCGTAAGATAAGAAAAAGAGAGATATTAACCTCTACTAACGGGAAGTAGACTTTAAAGTAGGAGACAAAGTCTAGGTAGCTACTAGGAATTAGAAGACAGAGCGCCCTAGCCACAAGTTAGACTACTAAATAGCAGGCCTGTATAAGGTTATTCAAAAGATAGGACACTCGTACGAAGTCAAATTACTAGCCTCGATAAAGATACACCTAGTATTCTTAATAGACCGCCTATAAAAAGCTTTAAACAACTCTTTAGCTAGACAGATAAATAAACCACCTCCGCCTATACAGGTCACAGACGATGAGGAGTAGGAGGTAGAAGAGGTAATTACAGTTAAGAAAACAAGGAAAGCACTATATTATAAAGCAAAGTAGACAAAGCATAATAAGGATCTAGAATAGTATCTAGTATTAGACTTCAAGTATTCGCTGTATAAACTTAGGAGCTTTCACTTATAATACTCTATAGAGCCAGGACCCCCGCGTCGACTATAGGAATAGATTAAGGCTTAGAAGGATAGCTTAAATTCGTACGAAGAATTAGATAATAATATAGAGATGTCTATAAGCTTAAGAGCAAGCTTTTTTTCAGAGAGGGAGGTAATATAACGGTTCTAACCGTCACGTGCTATTCATATCACGTGGCTACCTTAGCGAACCACATTTTGTATTTAGACTCGAGCTCTCTCGAGCTCTCCTCTTCTCCTTAGCTTAGAATCTTCGAATAAGACAGTTCTACGATTCTATAACCTACACCGTAGACCGTCCGCCTTGCGCGGGCTATACTTCGTACGTGTCGTTACACTTTCTAAGCTAGAAGAACTACGATACGGTCTTCTAGAGGATATATAAAGTGATAGCTAATTAACTAATAAGTTACTTATAGTATACGAGGAAGTACTAGAATACTAGAACGCGTACTTAACTCTACCCTAGAATTCCTCTCTCTAGAGCACTATTATATTCTTAAGAAGCTTTATTCGTAACTACGAAGTAAGCTATAAAAACACCCAGACTTTAATATCTTACTATAACTTAAACTCTAAGACCTTAATAACGGATCGTTACTTCTACAAGTATAGTAATAACGACGACTAGAACCGTAGACTTAAAAGTAACAAGTGTTACGTATACGATAAAGAAGGCTACCGATCCTAGAACTATACTTAGAAAGAACAGGATCGTTACTTTACTAAATAGTAAAAGAGTAATAAAACCAGCTTCTATAGCAAGGAAGATGCCTTTGTTAAGAAAGTATACTATACGTATATTACAAGTACGGAACGTATAGAAGAAGAGGATATAGCAGAAACCCTTTAGACAGTTGCCTTATCTACTAACGATAGTAACTTAGAAGACGAGGTTATCTACTACTTAGTTACTTCTATAAGACGAATCGACAACTTAAGTACTTAAACTCTTATAGCTAATTTAATAAGCCTGGTATAAAAGCACTTATTCTATAGATATATCTTACTATCGATCTCAGACGCTACTTCTAAAAGAGATAGCTAGTTTACTAAGGAAGTATTTACTTCTATAGCTAAAAAGTACGTAGAGGATTGCTTCTTTAGAGTTATAATCGATACTAGAGCAGCACGGAAGTCGAGTATCAGATACGATTAATACCTCACTTATAGTAAATATGTTAATAATATCCTAATTAACGAAAGTACTAAGAGATAGTTTAATATCTAGTTTAGCAAGGGTTTTACCTCTTCTCTTAGCTTAATTACTATTAGTATACCTATTAGTTATATAGAATTCTATATTATATAATCAGATATACTATTTATCTTATATATTAACGATATAGATAAGTTGTATATCTCGCTAAATAACTTTAAAAACGTTCTTATATAAGAAGATAGTAAGAGAAGAGAGACTAAACGCTTTAATATTATAAGACAGTTTAGATATCCTTTCCTTCTTTAAGATAAAGCTATATATTTATTTATTTATTTCTATTTAACGTTAGACGGAGTCTAGCTCGCGTAGGCTAGGTCTTAAAAAAGTCCTAGTTTTAGGCAAATAACGCTAGAGAGGTGCTCTAGGCTATAGAGGGTGTAAATAAAAGAACGCTAATTTATAAGAGATAGTTTAAAGAGAAGCCCTACTTCTAAAGCAGCCCTTATTCTGAATTAGAATAAGAAAACAGTATATAATAACAGAGAGTAGAGAGTAGAGAGAGATATAAAGTAAAGGAGAGAAAGATTTCTCTATCTAGGGAGACAGATCTTAGTATAAAACTTCGTCTTATAGTAGATCTTATAAAATAGCTTCTTATAGTATAGGCTAAAGAGTATTTAAGGATTCCTCTTAGTCTCTATAAGTAGCCTAGGAGCTGCTTTGTTTATAAGCCTATAAAAGAGCAGGTGAAATTAAGTCTTCTCCTTTCTATACTTACACTCCTCTAAGGAGAGTAGCGTGTTAAGGTAGAAGAAGCGAAGGTGATATATAGTAAAGTCTCCGTGGCCGAAGCAAGTAGTAATTAAGCGAGCTAGGACCTCTCTTAGTAAGCGGAGTAACCGAGGTTTTAAGGACTAGCTATCGAGCCCTAGATTCTTATATAGCCTAGAAAGTATAGCTTTCTATAGCTTCTTTGTAAGCTATACCCCTATCTCTTTAACCTCTCTCTAAAGCGTAGTAGTATAGAGTAAGGGAAGAGAGTTTAAAGAGGGTAGCTAAGCACCTCTCTCTATAGCTCTATCTACTATCTTATTACCTTAGATACCTATATAGTTAGGATACTATATAGTTTAGACTTTCCTAAGATATAGTAGAGCTAACTCGTTAACTCTATTAAAAGTCTCTTACGAAGTGCTATAGGACTAGTAGGTTAGTTATAGTATAGCTTTAAAGTTATCGAGACAGATCTAGCACTTCCTAGCCAGTAACTAGAAAGAGGAAGCCAGGGCTAATTCAAGACCATATAGGGCTGCTCTAGCCTCTACGTCGTATATCTCTAGTACCTTACTAAAGGAGAAGACCTTAGTATTAAGGATAACTCCTCCTCTTATTAGACAGACGCCTCTACTAGTTCTCTTATCGTCTAACTAAGAGCCGTCTATAAAGACAACTAGGTCTATAGCAGGGATAGTAGTAAGGAATTTAAGGAATTTAGCTTTATAGGATTCCTTCGTCTCTCTAGAGTCAGGCCCCCCTACTTCTAGAAGACAGGCTTGCTAGTTAAAGCCTCTATCTTATAAGGGGTTCTAAAGAGGGTTAATCTCTTTAGAGAGAGAGAGGGCTACGCGAGTACGGTATATAAGCCTAGCTCTAGAGCAAGGGTTATTTATACATCGTTTTAGTAGGTGAGTTAGGTCGAGTCGTCGAGTCCTAGCTTTAAGTGCTTTACTTCTAACTATAAGAGTAATTTTAGAGGCTAGAAGGCCAGATTCTATAAGAAGTACTAAGGTAGGAGTAGTTTTATATACTAGGAGGATAATCCTAGTATACCTAGCTACTACTCTATCTAGTAAAGTTAGATAACAGCTAATTCGGTTGTTTATACCCTCTACCTAGTCACCTCTAGCTCTAGCACGCCTAGGGAACTAGGTCTCGCTTCCGAAGTAGGCGATCGACAGAATATAAGCAGTAGTAGCTTATTTAAGTAGATAAGAGAGTAAGCCTCTTACTATGTTTGTTATCACTTTTAAGATACTAGCTACTAGTATAGCCTTGCTAGCTATCCTTCTAACGTGGCTATAAAAGGTAAGACGAGGGTTAAAGAAGATGCTAAGCTAGCGTAGCTCTTATATAGGCTCTATTGTCTTTCCTACTACTGTAATAGAAGGAGGAGGGCGGATACCTCTCCTCTTTTGCTTTCTCTTACGAGAGAAGTAGATAAGTTCTAACTTTTCAGTATTAAAGGTAATACCCTCTTCTGTTCCCTAAGCTAGCGTACTAGCTACCTGTTTTATAAGGACTATAGTATTCCCTGTCCTAGAGAGCTTAGAAGCAAGTAATCTAATATCGTCAGCGTAGCCGAACCTCTGCCGTGTCGGGAGAGAGCCTACTTCTAGGGTAAAGAGTAGCTAGATATAGAGTATAAAGAGAATCAGTGAGATAGGCGAGCCTTAAGGAAGCCTATATTAAAGAGGGGTAGATACCTCTATCTCCCTATCTAGCTTCACTTTAACTAATCTGTTAGATAAGAAGGAAGTAACCTATGCTATAAAGCTGTACAGCTACTCTTACTCCTAGAGCCTTCTAACTAGCCGGCCTATAAGTACTATATTAAAGACGCTCTTAATATCAAGTATAAGAAGAGAAGCCTCTTGCTTATCCCTAAGCGCTCTTTCTATATCGAATATAAGGCAGGTTATAAGGTCTATAGTAGCTTATAAGAGAAGAGCTCTAAACTGGTTTAGTTCGAGAACAGCGTGCTTAATAGCGATCTAGGAAGCTCTCTTAGCTAGAAGCCTCTTAAGGCCCTTTCTAAGAACCGAGAGTAGAGAGATTAGTCGATATACTCGAGGAGATAACTTATCCTTCTTATTAGGCTTTAGGATAATAGCTATAATAGCTGTTTAGAAGATCTTTAGGTAGAACCCTAACTCTATACACCTCTTAAATAGTAAGTATACTAGGTGTGAGATCTAAGGCCAAGCTACTTTAAAGACGCCTATAACAAGTTCATCCTCCTCTAGAGTAGTAGAGGCTTTTCCTAGAACCGACTTCTTAACCTCGTATAAGGTAAGAGCTATCTAAGGTAGAGTATAAGTCGAGGTAGTAGAAGTGTCGAATAGTATATCCCCGACTTTAGCCTTATTCGTAAGTAGTTCTTATACTAGGATCTTCTGTTTCTCCTAAGTAGTAAAGCCTAGCTAGCCTATCGAGTCCTTTAAAGAAGGGGACTTGTAAACTCTAGTGCTCTAGTGCTACTTACAGATCTTAAAGACGTTCTTACTCTTTATAGCTTTATTAATTAAGCTACGGAAGTGTTCTCTCTTTACCTTTCGAATCTCTCTTCTAAGAGCCTTCTAAAGTCCTTTCGTAGCCTCCGTGCTAGCTCCTAGCCTTCGTGCTCTTCTAGCCTTAGAGGCCGCAGATTAGCACTCCTCGTTCTACTAAGGATGTCCAGTCCTATGCCTAAGCCCTCGCTTAGCACTACTAAGGTACGTACTATATACGTACTTAATAATAAACCCTGCCAAAGCCTTAAGTAAGTCTGTGTTCGGTTGTTCTAGAAGCTCGTATAGCTATTATTCTTCTAGCCTTCCTTATAAAGCCGTCTTAAAGACTTTAAGGTCAAGGGTGCTAAGTTTAAGCAGAGGGTCCTTCTCGGCTAGTCTGCTAGTATACAGCAGGCGAGTAATAATAGGGAGATAGTCTAAGCTATATTTAAAAGCTAGGTAAACCTCCGACGCCGCCTCTCTTTAATAGAGGCTACTGGAGCAAAAGGCTAAATCTAGCGTGTTCCCTAGGCTATGTGTCTGTGTGCCGGGCGAGGTAGTAAGCTGAAGCCCTCTGTCCTCTATCTAGTCGGTAAGCGAGAGTGCCTAAGTGCTTTCCGCGCCTAGGAAGTTAGACTACTAGAGCTGGCTCTTGAGATTAAAGTCGTCAGCTATGATAGTATTCGTTGTATAGATATATTAAGAGCCTAGTATAAGGCTAACAGCCTCCCCTGCTCCCTTAGCGTCTAGGGGGGCGTTATATACGTTAAGTATATAAAGTAGAGAGCCTTGTAAAAGTGTAACTAAGGCGTAAATAAGGTCTTAGTATTAAAGCGAGGGAGCGATAGGAGTCTGTTAGCTGACAAGGATACTAGCACCTTTACGTATAAAGGAGAGTACTCTAGGAGGCCTAGTATTCCAGTTGTAAATAGGTGTAAAGCAGTCGTAGTTCAGGTAGTGTCTTATAATCTAACGGCTAATCTCTCTTAAGTAGATATACGGTTCCTAGATAAGAACTATATCGACTCGCTTAGAGTAAGCTAGCTGTAATACCAGCTCCTAGTAATCGCTAGACTTATAGATGTTGATTTATAGGACTTAGAGGCAGTAGTGCTTAGCGAATCCTTGTCTACTTATAGAGGGATTATATAAGTAGTACTCCGGGTTCTTCGTATAAGGAGGTCGTAAGGTGCCTCTTCTATAGGAGTATCTATAAGAATATCGATATCGTCTTCCTAAAGTAGAATAGTCGGTAAGGTAGGCGAGGTAGGTAAGGGGGGTAAGGTAGGCGAGGTAGGCGAGGAGTTGCCTACTCGAGCTTATAGAGTAGCTAGGAGGTCTAAGTTTCAGCTACTATAAGAAGAGTCTTACTCACTTCTTATTCGCATTTCGTTATATACTTACTAGATCGTCTTCTTATTCTCGGTTAAGAGGCGTGCTCCTAAGGTTCCTAGTCTAAGTTAGTACTTAACATCGTCTAAGGCGTAAGGCCCGCTATAGTATAGGCACTTTAGCTTATATTAAGCGTGCTTTAGGTACTTTAGGTAGAAGTCTTCAGAGTGTTAAGTAGTACCGTATAATCGGCATCGCTGGTTCTTTCTACAGTTCCTTTAGTTATACTACCCCTAGCACTTAGAGCACTGAGTAACCGTAGAAACCTTAGAGAGAGGCTTAAAGAAGACTCTTCTTCTAAGGAGAGACGTTGTATCTAGGATAGTATAGTTAACTTATACTTCTTCTTCTTTAAAAAAGACAGTCTATAAGGTAAAGAATAGCTTATCTAAAAGCGAGCTACTTGTTATATTAACCTTTATAGAGGCTATTCTAATTCGCTCCTTTATTACTATAGCTACTACTTCAGTAGTAGTAGAGGCGAGGGTTGATATAATAGCTCCTTTTCCGTTGATTTCGACAGCTTTAATACTCTAGGGTATCTCTAATAAGCGGTATACTGCCTAGTTTTATAAGGTCTCTATCTTAGCTATAGAGAATAGAGTCTATATAAATGCCTTCTTTGTCGATATTAGAGCTTCTAGAGCGGCCTTGTCCTTAGGTATAATAGCGAATCCAGAGTTAACCGAGAGAACCTCTTATATAAGGTCTTTATAGCCTATTTTTAGGTTATAGAGGGTAAGGAAGATAGCTAGGGCGGAATGTTTTCTTTTAGAGGAATTAGAAGGTAGCCGGATAAAGACTCTAAGGTCTAATTTAGCTAAGAACCCCTTGTTCTTCTATAGCTTAGAAGTGACAGGAGGTGGAGGTAGTATTATTATTATTACTGTTACTGTTATATTTTCAGGCGCTAAGGCACCTCTTATAGTCTATACGTACGAGAAATTTTCCGCTAGAGCTAGAGAGGGGGGGGGAGTTATAGAAGGCGTAGAGCCCTCTTTATATATAATAGAAGAGGTTTCTAAGGATAAGAGTAGTAGAGGAGGTACCTCTAAGGTATACGCTTAGTAGAAAGACAGGCTAATGCCGGCGACTTAAGTATAGAAGGCTCTAAGGTATAAGAGGAGGTCTAGAAGGGCTTTGTCGAGGGCAGTGCTAAGATAGTAATCCACAGCTTCTACGGTTCCTCCGAAGAAGGTTTAGCTAATAATACTACGCTTAAGAGCTTTAGCAGTTACTACAACGAAGTGTTACTATATATTCGGGAGAGAGGGGGATCGGGCATACTCCCCTCTTTCTAGGGCCCCTTCGCAGAGGCGTAGGAGAGGCTAAGGGCCTACTAAGAGGGGTTTCTATAGAAGGAAATCGGCTTATTAGGTACGAGGAGATAAGAACGAGTGTTTTAGAATAAAAAATTCGATCTACGAAAAATGTTATATATAGATAAAGCTATATATAATCTTATCTAGGAATTACTATATTACTTATTAGAAGTCGATATCTACCGCCTATATAGACGGTTTAGCTATCTCTTAGTACTACGTTTATAACGTATACTAGAGAAGGCTAGTTATAATATCGAATAAGATATATTATAACATCTTATAAAATACTATATATACTACTAAAAGCATAGAAAGTTACTTAGCCGATTCAAGTTTACACTCTATAATAACATCGAGTTTAATTATAATATAATTATAGATATCTTCTTTCTAGAAGGAAAGGCAGTCCTATATATTATAGACTAAGTAACTTAATACTAAGCTAGAGAGTTTTTACTAGATATAAGTATAAAGAGCGTCTAAGAGATTCTTTAAAAGTGTTAGATAAACACCTATTTAGAATCTCTAGATTATATTACTATAGACGAAGAGAAGAACTTTATTACTAAGGAATTTAAGAGATACGCTAACTTAATAGGAATTAAGGTTAAGATAGTACTAGTTAAGGTATATAACTTAATCGGTATAGTAGAACGTTACTATAGACTAATTAGGCGTATATACGTGATTATCCGGGAATAATAACCGGAACTTATAAGAACTTTAGTAGTATAAATAGTATTTAAAGCTATTAATAATATAGTAGGACTAAATAGATTAGTTCCTACCTTACTAGTATACGGCGCTTATTCTTATATAGCTAAGAGTAATACTCTATTATAATTAATATATTAAAGGTCTAAAACATATAAGAAGGCTACTAAGGAAGCTTGTAAGTTACTTATAAAACGACAAGTTAGTAATACCCTTTACACTCGAAACGGTCTATTACCTAATAGAATTAAAGACTTGCTACTTAATATAGAAGTCCTTGTTTAGCGAGAACATAAGAAGTCTTAGACAGGACCCTTTCTATTATAAGGAATAGAAAACGAAGACTATATTATAGTACTACTAAGTAGACCTACAAGGTTTAGATCTATAGTAGTAAAACTATACTTCGAGGAAATCTCTAAAACTCTCGAACTAGTACTAAATACAATACTATAAGAACTTCAACCCTAGGACTCTCTAATTCGATCTCGAATCTGCTACTAACTCTAGTATCTTCCTAATACAGATCTACTAGAATAACTACTAGAATAAGGCCTACTTTTAAGTTAAATTATAAAACACGGACGAGGAAGACTACGAAAGTATCTAAGGCTATACTAGTTCTTAATATAAGAGATAGACGTCGAGGCCTTAGATAATAATACTAAGGAATACGTTACTTTAACTAATATCGAGACCTTTATTTCTTCTATAGAAGACAACTACGATATTGAAGTATTTATAGCCAACGATAGTATAATTTACTTTAAGTCACGTTAAAAGGAAATTAACGGTCTTATAAACCGTAGCGTATTTAAGATAATTACCTAGAAAGAACTGCCTTTAGATACTAGAATCTTTAGATCCTAATTCGTTAATAATATTAAGCTTAAGAGTATAGCACTTGCTTTTACAAAGTCAAGACTAGTAATTCAAGTATATAATAATACTAGAAAGTCACTAGTACTTACTTAAGCTCCTACTATCTAAAGAGTTAGTTAAAGAATAATATTAGTACTAATAACTATCTTTCTAGAACTTTAAGTCTAGAGTCGAGATATTATATAAGCATATACGTAATTCTTAACGGAACTATATCGGAAGTTCTTTATACGACTGCTAAAAGAGTACCCGTAGTAGGAGAGTTTATTCTTCGAAGTAATTAAGCTCTTATATAGTATTCTAGAAGCTAATAACCACTGGTTCGTAATATACTAGAAGTACTATATAGACAAGCTTTCTATACTCTAATCTACTTTCGACCCCTACGTTTTATATACTAAAGAAGCTAACTTCTTTAGTATAATAGGACTTTAAACTAACGACACTCTTATACTTGTAAATGCCGCCTTTCTCGCTAAAGAAGAATAAGTAATCAAGGAAGCTAGCTTCTTATCTAAGAAAAGAGAATAACTTATAATAGATTATCTAATTAAGTTTAATAGAGGCCTTATTACTAAGTATTAAGACAGCTTAATATCACTTTCCTAGGATTATACTAAGAACTTAAACTTAGTATAAAAGTATTATAAGCCGAATATAAAGAGGTTAATAGATAAGGTTGTCTTATTATAAGAAGAATTAACTAAGGAAGAAAAGAGAAGAAGTCTATTCTATGTATAAGAAAAGAGGTTTTATACGTAGAGGCTATATATAATTACCGGTTATTAGAACGATATTAGAACCTCTTATATCGAGGTTACGTAGGGCTACGTAAGGTTATATAAGGTTACGCTTTTATACGAAGGTTAATAGACCGAGTACTCTTCGAGTATAAACCGTTATATTACTCTCTCTTTCTAGTTCTTTAGAGGTCGTAAGTCTTCGTATTCTTAAGAGTGTCTTAAGATTCCTAGGTTAGCCTAGTATATCCTTCCTACTTTATAAGTAGCTTATTAGTACGTCCTCGTTCTTTTCGTTTATTAAGAATCGCTTCTACTATATATTCGTTATTATCCTTAAGGATCTTAGGTCTAAGTTAATTATCGTCTTAAACTTAACTTAGAAGTAGGTCGTTCGAGGCTAGTTATAGAAGCTAGGAGTAGAATACGTCGTAGATTCTAGAAGGTATATCTAAGTAATAACTATATATTCTAATTACCTCTAGTACTATATATTTAGCTTACTTAGCGTTGAGTTTCTTTAACTTCCTTATTATATAAACGTTTTATAGGTTTAGCTAGACTTTATCTCTAACTTTAAAGCTTAGTACTTATTATCTTCTTCTATTTATAACGTCTTCTATCGTTTACTATATAGTAGCTATTACCGACTATACCTATTCCTATACTTCTTTAAGCTTTCGTATAATTATATTAGCTTTCTAAATTAGTAATCGTAGTATAGCCTGGTTTAAGAGTTTATACTAGATATCTAGAGACTTAGTATAATATTCGTGTTTAAGAAAGAAGAAGCTTACTTTTATAGCTAATATTATTTAATTATTAATTACTACTTCTATAAATAGTAGTAGTTCTTCCTAGTTATCTTAAGTATAATCTATAAACATTTATAGATAGGTTTCTACTATCTAGTTTATTTGTTTTATAGATCTATCTATTTCTAAGTAAAAAGTAGTAGAAAGCCTTTATATAATTCCTAAGAGAGAATATATTCTTATCTAAAGATAGCTTATAAACTACGTTTCTTAATCTAATACTATTACTTTTAGTAGATAGTACTTTCGATAGAAGGTTTAAATAAACTATCTAGTAACTGTTTAAGACGTAATATCTTTAAAGCTATTATAAATTATTCCTTTTCCTAGTCTATCTATAATTATAACTATATTTATATATCTATTACTTTCTAGTAACTCGACTATAAAGTCTATTAAAATTTCGCTCTAGATTCGGTTTAGAACTAGTAAAGGCTTTAAGAATCTTTATTATATATCTCTCTAAGTCTTATTCCTTCTATAAGCGTCGTAGTTTTATATAAACCTTCGAACGTCTTATAATATCTAAGGCTAGAAGTATTATTATAAGAGGATCTAGGCCGTGCTTTCTTATCAAGGATAACTATAGAGTTTTAAGTTATATATAGTTCTTTATTATTTAGAACCTATAACTAGTCTTAGAACTTTAGCTTTCCTTTATTTATAAAAGTATATTTAGATATTAATACCTTAAGCTTTAAGCTAATAGAGAACGTTCTTTTACCTTATTATATAGCGTCTTCTATTATTTAAAGGTTAGCGTCTACTTCTTTAGCTATTATCTAAGAGTACTTGTTACGTTTATACTACCTCTTACGTCTATACTAGGTTTACTTTTATAATCTTTAGAGTCTATTCTTTTTTATTTATAAACTTAAGAAGGTACTTTATATAGTAATTAATTTATTTATCTATAGCATTGTCTAGTATATCTTACTCCTATTATAAAAGAGTATCTACTTAAATATTATTCTTCTCTTTAATATATATAATTATAAAGTTATACTTCGAGAAAGCTAGGGACTATTATATTTATTATTCTATAAGCTTTTATACTATTATAAAGTACTTAAGGTTCTTATAGTCTATTCGAATCTTAAAGCTATCTACGCTTTATAACTTAGGATCTTAAGCTTCTAAGTACTATATAATAGCTAGTATCTCTTTATTATAGATTTCGTAGTTATATTCTATAGGTAAGTTCTTCTTTAAAAAGAAGGTATAGGGTTATAAGAGTCTCTCGTCGTTGTATTATAAAAGCGTGCTACTAATATACTAGCTAGAAGAGTCTATTTCTATAATCGTTTATTATTCGTACTTAAATCGTATAAAGACTAGAGTTATAGTAAATATATACTTTAGTTATTTAAAGACGTCTTAATATTCGTTCGTCTACTTAAATATATATTCCTTATAAGTAAGTTTTATAAGAGGTTTTATAATATTAGAATAGTCTTTAATAAAGTTTTAGTAGAAGTTTATAAAGCTAAGAAAGCTTTATATAGCCTTAACTATTATAAGTACTTTCTATTTAAAGATTGTTTTTACCTTTTCTAGATCTATTTCTACTTCTAAGTTAATATTAAAGATAAACCTTAGATACTTTATTTATATAACTAAGAATTTGTATTTATTAATATTAAGAAAGAGCTTTATATTCTTAAGTTCTTTTAAAACTAGCTTAACTTATACTTTGTATTCTTTAAGAGTTTTATCTATAAAGATTAGAATATCGTCTATATAAGTAGAGTAGAAGTTATTAAGGTATTTCTATAGTATCTAGTTAATATATCTTTAGAACGTACTTAGTACGTTTATAAGTCTAAAAGGAGTAACTAGTTATTTATATAATCTATATCTTATATAGAAAGCTATCTTCTATTTATCTCCTTTTATAATCTAGATTTAGTAAAAAGCTTAGCTTACGTCGAGTTTTATATACTAGCTTACCTTTCTAGCTTATTATAAGGTTTTATAGAGTAGAGGAAGTAGGTACTAGTTCTTTTATATAACTTTATTTACAGTATAGTAGTTAATATAGAACTATAGACCTCCTCCTAGCTTTTATATAAAGAGTATAGAGATAGTAGTAAGAGAATTACTAACTTAAATCTAGCCTTTATCTATATATTCTATAAACGTTCTTTAAAAGATAAGGAGTTTATTATAAGATATATTATAGAGTAGTCTCTAAAGAACTATAGCTTTCTTTCTATCTTCTATTATAAGTTCGATCTAGTAGTCTATTTCGTTGTCTTATAAAGAAGGCACTTTATCTAAGTCTTTTAAACTAAAAGTACTAAGGTAATCTTAGAACTATAGTAGTAGCTTTATTCAAAGATCTATCTTTATCTTCTTCGTCTTCTTAAGAGCCTTTATAATATCTTATAAGCTAGCTAAGAATACTTATATATTTTAATAAGACTTATTTATTATTATCTAAAAAGCCTTAATAGAGATAAGCTAGTAATCGACAGAGGAGTTTATATAATTACTTACTTCTAAACTTTTAACTTAATTTTATATAAATATATTCGTTAAAGAGATAAGGTATTTAAAAGTAGAGCTATTAATTTAAGCATCTTACTTAATAATCTAAGAGAGTTCTAAAATTATATCGTATAACTTTAGATAAGAAATAACATAGAGAAACGACCTAGCTTTATAATATCTATTAATATCTATAAAAAAATAGTAATAACTTCTATTACTATATTATTTAAGAGAGTATTAAAGCTAGAAAGCTCTTAAAAAGAGATAAGAATATATTAAAGGTTATTCTAGATAGTAAAAGAGAAGCTAATAAGTCTATATAATAAGTATCTAGAGTTAAGAAGAGTTTTTATAAGATATTCTTTATTAACTAATATAGAAACTAAAAATAAGAAACTATCTATTAACTTCTCTTAAAACTTAATCTATTCCTTTATTACTTTCTTTAAAACCTTCTTCTACTTCTAATAACATTTTTTACTAGAAGCTATTCTTTTCTTAAATTTTAGAGTTAGAGTTAGAGACTTCTATAATCCTTTCTTTTCCTTTTATATCTCTTCTTTTAATATCTTCGTCTTCTTTCTAAATAGAAGCTACCTAGACCTTCTTTATTTATTTAAGTAATACTTTCTTTATTACCTATATTATCTTTGTCTTATAATCTTAGACTCGGTGTTCTTCGAGTCTATATCTTAAGTAGAGACTTAAGCTTCTTCTTTTAATAAGAACTTCGTCTAAGCTCTATCGTAGTTCTTTTAGTTAAGTAGAGAAGACTACTATAGTTAGTTCCTAGTCTATTATATTATATAAGAAACTGTCTTTTAATTTATATATAGCTTAATTCTACGTAGTTCTAGCTTTAGATAAGGTCTTTTATAGCTTCTTCGTTTACTATACTATAAGTTTAATAACTTCGTTTAGCTAATTAGTAATTATTTATAATTACTTATAATATCTATTATAAGTACTATCTTCTTAGATACCGACGGTCGTAGTAATTAGCTTTATACTAAGAGTAGTCTTAAAGTAGCTCTTCTTAATTATATTATTCTATCCTTAGCTAGAAGCTTCTAAGATTAGCTAATCGAATTTGCTAAAGAATTCGCTAAAAGGTTATTAGCCTTACTTCGTTTAGTTAATCTAGCTAAGCGTCTTTTACTATAGCTAAGGGTCGTAGAACGCGGTATAAAGCTGTCTTATAAATTCTATAAATATAAACTTACTTTATAAGCAAGTATATTCTATTTAAAGGAAAATTCTTATAACTACGTCTCTTAAGAGTCTTTTAAAAGTATACTAGACTCTTTCCTTCTCTTCTTCGATTAACGAACTATCTATTTCTAGCTTTACTTATAAAAGACTTTTAAATTAAGAAAAGAGGTTAAGTATACTTCTATTATATTATTCTAGGTATAGAAGATAGTGTTTTAGCCTACGATTAGAGTTTATAACTAAGGCTAGTATTAAGGTAGACGTAGGTATAGGTTATAGAAGAGTTTCGTTTCTTTTAGAGAGAGAAAGTCTTATTTTAAGCCTCGTAAGAGCTTCTTCTTATTAGCTAGAAAGGTTTACTATAAACTAGTTTTAACTTTTAGTAAGAAGCTATATCTCTCGCTACTACTAGTTAAACATATCTATTAGCTACTATAGAAGTCCTTATAAAGGTTCTTATATATTTATAGTTATCTACTATATACTTTAGACTATTATATTTATTCGTTTTATATAAAACTCTATATTTCTATAAAAGATTTTTATATAAGACTATATATCTTAACTATAAAGGATTTTTTATACTTATATTATATATATAAGAGAGTTCGTAGAATCTATTATATATAGTTTATTCGACGTACTTAATAAACGAATATAAGAAAGAATAAGTTAATTCTAATATTATAAGCCGAATATAAAGAGGTTAATAGATAAGATTATCTTATTATAAGAAGAATTAACTAAGAAAGAAACGAGAAGAAGTCTATTCTACGTATAAGGAAAGAGGTTTTATATAGAGGCTATATATAATTACTAGTTATTAGAACGATATTAGAACCTCTTATATCGAGGTTACGTAGAGCTACGTAAGGTTACGTAAGGTTACGCTTTTATACGAAGGTCGATAGACCGAGTACTCTTTAGGTATAAACTGTTATAAAAAGTCGCTAGCTAAAACCGTTAATACTAAGAGATTATTCTATATAGTATCTACTAAAGATTAATACGTTGCTTAGAGAGCTTAAGAGGTATATCTAGTAACTATATTATAACTAGAAGCCGTATTTAATCTAGCCTACGCCGCTTAGATAACCGATCTATAAAAGAACGATATAGACCTCTTTAATAAACGTATTTAGTAGTAAATCGATAATACTATAAGAGGTCTTATATACGTCAAACTAGATAAGAACTCGCTTAAACTCTACGCCTTTATAGATAGATCTTTTATAAATAATAAGAATCTCTCGTTTTAAATTAGATACGTAATTACACTTATAAATAAGGATAATAATACTAATATTCTATATTAGTCTTCTACTAAGTATAAGCGTGTAACTTGTAGCGTTTTAGCCTCGGAATTATATACTATAAGCTCTAGCTACGACGCCGCTACTTCTATTAAATCAACTCTAGAAAGTATTCTTTCCTTTAAAATTCCTCTTATTATATATACTAACTCGAAGTCCATTTACGAGTATATAGCTAAATTAGAGACTACTAAAGAGAAGCGTCTAATAATCGACGTTATATACCTAAGAGAGGTATATAAGCTAAGAGAGATCGACGAGATTAAGTAGATAGATAGCAAAAGCAACTCTATAGATACTATAACGAAAAGGAGCTGTTATAACGCTCTTTAAAAGCTAATTAATATAAACAAGCTAGATATAAGAGTTATAGAATAGGTAGAACGAAACGAGGGATAATCTAGGTTATAGAACTAAGTACTATATCTAGTTGGAGAGAATAAAACTGATTTTTAATAATTTTTAGAGTACTACTTCTACCGACTTTGAAGAAGTACTAGTGTCGGTATATATAAGTAGTTAGCACTTCTACGTATCTGTCTCGCTTAGTAAAGAAGAGCAGGTATTTAAGTAGGACCGAGTATAGCTTATACTCGACATATATCAACGATAGTTATAAGAATATATAATCTTTTTATATTAAGCTATTAACTACTAAGGTAAACTAATAGTAATAGAGAAGTACTATATTTCTAATATCTTAGCTATTAATATATAAGACGTAGTAAACGAAGAAGAATAACGAAAGAACTATATTTAAAAATTATATAGAATAAGTCTTAATCTTAACTTATAAGTAACTAATCTTACTTTGCTATTTAAAGAGAACTAGAGAATCCTAGATAGCTAGGAATATCTTTAGTTATAGTTTATTAAGTAGAAACTTCGTAATAGAGTTTAAGATACGAATACGAACGACTATTTAGTTAAAGAATACTAGACAGTAGTATAGAAACAGAAAAGTTATTATATTCGATAGTATTCCTAGGTAAGTAAGTAATATCGATAAGAATACTTTTAAAATATAGACTCTAAGAAAATACAAAAGTAGATTAATAATAAGAAGCTTAGAATTCTAACTTATACTAATAACGAGCTTTTAGTAGAGTTTAAGTTCGTATTTATTAGCTATTTTCTAGACCGTTACTATATTACGTCTTCTTTCTAGACATTCTTAAGAACTATAGATAGATTACTAGAGGCTAAGCTTTTAGAATCTCTTTATAAAGTAGGCGATCTAGAGCCTTTTATTCTCTACTACTCTAGAGAAGAGCCTTAAAACAGCTATTATCTAGTATATAGTATTTAAATAAAGAGCCTATCTACTCCTAATTACCTTAGTTATATCTACTCCTATATTACTAAGAAGTAGAAATAAGATAACGAGTATTAATTTAAGAAGAATTACTCGATAGCCTATAAATAGAGAAATTACTAGTACGACTTTATATCGAAGATAAACTACTTAGTATCTGATTTCGTATATAAATTATCTAAGCTCTACCTTCGTTGCTAGACTAAGTCTTAGAAGAGTAAAAGACTCTATAATAGAAGATAGAGAGAGAAAGATACTACTATAAAGCTTAAGTAGAGGACTTAGACTTAAAAATCAATTTTAGCTTATCTTAAGAAATATATTTAGAATTTAACTTAATATCTCTAAGATAATTATAAGAAGGTTACGCTAGTTACTAGCTTTCTTAGTATTAATAGCTTTTATATAAGTCTTAGAATCTATAGTAGATTAGATCTTATACTTCGCTCTAGAACGATAGTATTAATTAATATAATTCCGTTGTTTTTAGAAGACTAAACTAATATTCTTATAAATTACTTTAGTATTACTCTTTATTTCTATTACCTAGTATACTACTAGATCGGTTAGATTGTTTTACTATAGTTAGTTCTTTATATTAGTCTAGTCTTTTTTTCTAGAGATTCTTAGACGTTTAACTTATCTCGAATCTCTATAATTACTATACGTAGGATCGTATAGCTATTTATATCTCTACTAATATCTTATAGTTAGCTTCTACTCTTACTCTTTTATTTCTTCTCTCTTTATATTTTATTTAAAAGATATTCGAGTTCTTCTTAAAAATATATTTTATCTTAGTATTTATTACTCTTTTTATTCTTATAAAACATCTAACGTAGTTTATTAGAACCTGGCGTATATCAGGACCTAGCGTACTTTTCCTTAGTATTTAACTTTGAATATTAATAAATTAACTACAATATATTAAATTAACTATAACTACTTAGAATCCGAAGAATTAGACATATCTACATCTATTTAACAAGTTCGTATATTATAACCAGCTTTTCCGTAAGTACTATAACGCTGTCTAGACGATTGCCTCTCCTTCTTATTACCTCTCTCTATACGTAAGTCGCGTCGTACTTACTCGTTAACGTTCTTTTAAGTTAAAAGATCTTAGACATCCTCTACTATAAGTGCCCTCCCTTGATATACACGAGTCTTTTTAGCTCTACGGCGTTTGCTTAAGGCTTTATTCGCTGCTTGAAGAGTACGTACTTCAGTAGATAATAAGGTTATCTCATAGGCTATTCGCTCTATACCTTTTGCTAATATAGTAACTGTCTTAAATAGTAGAGTCGGCGAGCTCCTCTAATAACAGGTAATCCGTTTCTAAACAAGAGTCGATTATAAGAGCGCTTTAGTAGAGTTTAAGAGAGTCTAGGAGATCTAAGTATTAGAATTAGTAGTAGAGGGTCTTAGGAGAGTTAGAGTCTATAACCTTATATTAAGCTTTGAAAGTACTACTTATAGGTTAAAAGGCACTAGGCCAGCTCTACGGAATCTAGCTTAAGCGTTCTAGACCGTTATTAATTCTTTATATACTACTATAAAAGCTAAAAAGAACTCTACCTTCGTAATATAGTTGATATAGGCTTTGATAAACGTCTTAATCTACCGACTATATACCTGCTTTAATATACTAAAGCACTTAATATCAAGTGATTAGGTTATATAGAATAAGTAGAGAGGTAGTCTAAGAGTTATAATATTATATACTTTATAATACTCTTAAAATTCAGCCGATTTATAACTCTTATACCTATCTAACACTAGTATTCGATATAGACTCTTTATACGACTAGTAGTATATTTATCAAAGTGTTTTAGCTATTCTAGACCTATCTCGTTATTTGTCTATCTGTTACTTATCGGTTTAATAACCTAGTTATATAGGAGGCCGCCGTCTATATACTAATTCGTAAGATAATTCTTCTCTTAGACGACTAAAAATAGAGAGATATTCTAACCCTCGCTATTAATATAAGAAATTACTATAGCCTATTCCTAATTACCTAGCTAAACTGTCTTACCTCTGCTACGTCGATCTATACGTGTAATAACTATTATAGAGCAAATCACATCTATTATAAAGCCTGTTTCGTCGAAGTTATAGAAATCGTAATCTAAAACGTCGTATTTCACTCTTATATTTTATATAAGTCGGAACTACGCGCTAATTAGGTTAAGATCTTCGTATAAGGCTCTTTAGAAGTCGTAAACGCGATTAAAACACGTCTTTAACCTTAGTTGTTATTATATAAATCGATGTATCTAAAGCTTACTAACGCGTTTCTCTCCCCGCGATTCAAGGATATAATTTACTATATCTTCTACACTAGCTAGCCGGGGTATAAACCCTCTAGAATCTAAGTTAAGTATATTCTAAAGAATCACTTCCTTCTCGAGTTAAGTTAATTTGATATTTGCTAGCCGTCGTTCTAGGAGAGGAAGTTGACCGTTTATTCTACGGCGAAGGCTAGTTTCAAGGACTTTGTAGATTTTTATAGTAGACCGACGACTAAGCTTTTTAGATGATTAGATAGCCTCGATAGCTAAGATAATTCGAGCTTCTTAAGTTTAAATTTCTATTAATAGTTGTTAAGATAACGTATATTAAAATAATAAAGTAGAGAAGATAGGAAAAGTACGCTAGGTCCTAATATACGCCAGGTTCTAATAAACCACGTTATCCTCTATTAGTATTAGAAGTTCGATTTTTCCTCTTACTACTATTAGACTTTAGCTATTTAATACTTCTCTAAGATTAATAAAGATCGTTAATACTTTTAGATAGATTAAATCTCTCTATATAGTACTTAGAAGCCTTTTACGATTCTATAACTCTTACTACATAGTATATAGAAGTTTCTTACGATTCTATAATAAGAAGAAAAACATATTTAGTACTAGTATACTTACGATATAACTATCTCGTCTACTTCGTATTCTCTCTAGTTAGTATATATATCTATTCTTCTTAGAAATAGAGCTTTAACAACGCTTTTAAATATATCTATTTATAATAATATAGTAGAATAACTTACTAAATACTAAAAATATCTTATTTCTAATTTAAGTCTATAATAGAATCACGTCTTAACTTATAAACGGAAATAGAGTAGATAAGATTACTATTAATAGACTTTATAGAAAGAACCTCTAACTTAAAGATTATAAGATAGTTATTCTAATTATAAAAGAAATAGGAATAGTAGGTATTCTTTTATATATTCGCTATATAACCTATCGAAGACTTAGTAAATATAAAACTTATAAGACCTACTACCGTAGGCTTATTATAAGAAAGATCGATATTTTCTAGGTTTTAAATAGTAACTTCTAGTAAGACTAGATTTTAGGATAGTTATTATAGTTATAATAGGTAGACTTAGATAATATAGATACTTTTAAATTTATATTATCTTATTAACTAATCTCTTAGTATATTATTATCTTCTAGTACTTCTACCTAGAGAAGTAATCTTAATCTAAACCTATTCTAAGTAATAAATATTAGAGATTTATCTATTAAAAGGAGCTACTACTATAACAGCCCTCTATAAATATACTAAAAGAGATACTTATAGAATAGTACCTATATTCGAAGAAAACTAAACTAAAGAGAGAAGAGGAGAGTTAGTACGCTCTGTCTCTATTTATATATACTAAGCGAGACTTCGGTAGAACCTCGGCACGTGATCCAGTCGTATGTGACTAGGACTGTTATAACTACTAATAATTAAAGATTTAATTAATAAATAAAATTTAGAGATTATTAGAAAAGGTAAAGGTTACTAGTATATAAAATACTACGCTAGTATTAAAATTTACTAACTCTTTCTAAGTATATAGAAATACTAAATTTAGTTACTTAATTTAAAAGAGTATTCTTAAAGCTATAAATAATTTTCTAAATATAGAACTTTCTAAGATAGAATTTCAACCTTAAGAACCTTATATATCTTAATATATAAAGATAAATAATATAGAAATAAATCTAAGTAAGAAAAAGAAGCTTTCTTTAACCTACTTTATAACTAGAGAGGAGAAAACTATATTTAAGTTATATATAAAAGTCTTAGAGAAGTAGAGAAGCGCTTAAGAGAATAATCGTAGGTATAATAAGAAAGTCGATATAAAAGAGATTATATAAAATATTAAGTAGTTAAGTATAACGGCTCTCTATAAATATACTAAAAGAGATACTTATAGAATAGTATCTATATTCGAAGAAAACTAAACTAAAGAGAGAAGAGGAGAGTTAGTATACTCTGTCTCTATTTATATACACTAAGCGAGACTTCGGTAGAACCTCGGCACGTGATCCAGTCGTATGTGACTAGGACTGTTATATTAAGTACTATAATTAATCTAATAATTAATAAGATTATAATTCTATACTAAAACTTTATTCTTAAATCGGCTATAATTAGTTATATCTTAGTATATATCTAAACTAATAAAATCAGATTTAAAGATAAAAATTAAAGATAAAAATTTTGTCTCTATATTAATTATAATTAGCTATATTAACGCCTACCTTTTAAGTACTAGGAATCTTATTTACTATTTTTAGTTTCTACTCTAGGCTTTCTTAAAGTAATAGTATTCTAAAAACTAAAAAGTCGAGTATTTAACCGCGAGTACTAAATTAAATAATAATAAAAGTAGAATTAGAATTTTAAAATCTTATTAACTACTTTTTATTTCTAGCGATTCTTCTCTAGTTTTTTATAACTACGTAAGAACTCTGTCTTTAAATTCTTCTAGCTTCTTCTAACTTCTTAATTTAAATATAATAGTAAAGACGAAAACCTTTCTTATAGCTTAGATCTGTTATTAATATCTAGTTATAAGGCTAATATAAAGCTAGAGAGATATTAAACTATATAGATATAAGATAGAAGATCTTAATATAGTATTTATTTCTTATAAGACTTACTTAAGACAGCGGTATTTCTTTCTCCTATACTATATCAACCTACGAAAATACTCTTCTCTACTTTAATTACTTAGGTTTCTATTTAACTATATATCTAAAATCTATTTAGAGAAGAATTTTTCTATTATAACGCTTAAAATCAAGTATATCACTCTAATTAGAGATATAAACAACTCTATTCTTACTATTTCTATAGTTAACTTAATAATTCTTAAGAATAGATATATTATAACTATAGATATAGATTATAAGTCCTTCTAGTATAAGAAGGCTCTTATAATATAAGAAGAGGTATAGAATATAGAATCCCTATATTATAACAATAGTATATCTTTTAGATTAGAAGAAAAGAGGCTCTTAATTATTAAAAGATTAGGTTTAAAGAATAATAAATATATAAATATCTACTAGTACTAGATACCGAGTAAAGGATTATTTATATAAGACAATTTTAGCTCGTTATAAAACTTCTATATATTAGATATAAAATAAAGTACTTAGGCTCTTAATCGTTTTTAGTTTAACTATTAGAAACTATAAGAATGTTCGTAAGATATAAGACTATTTATAAGCTAATTAGACAGTAGTAGCTCTATTTATATTTAGTATTTTATTAGGCTACTATAGGCTTTAATTATAGTATTATATCTCTCTTACTAGTTATTTAACTCGAAATCGTTAACCTAGATCTATATATCTTTCTAAAAAACTTCTAACTAGATTACTCTAAGAACTTATAATATAGCTTTCTAGTAATATAGAAATTTCTATAATTAAAAATAGAATATAAGAACGTAAGTTCCTTCTCTCTCTCTACTAGCTTTAAAGGAAATAATTTAACTTACTAATATTTAAAAAAAAAAGAAAGAGGAAAAAGAAGACTCTATAGTAGTCTTCTAATTAAATTAGGTATTTCTTACTACGACCTCTTTATAAATCTAGATATCTATCTCTTTTAAGATTAATCTAAAGTATTTCTTAAAGTATTAGATATTCTTATAAGTAATACTAGATACACCGTCCCTCGTCGTTACTAGCCGTCGATATACGTTGTCTTTTTTATTAATACCTCTCTAAACTAATATATTCTCGTTTCTAGGTCCTATATAATAACTAATTTACATCTGAGACTAGTTTCTCTCTGTCTTTCTTCTCTTTACTAGTAGATATAAGGAATTGCTATCGTATACGTTGTTGTTTTATATAGAAGTGTCTATTATAGAACTATTTAATACGATTAATAGAGAGGAGATATATATAATTTCTAGTTAAGAGGTTATTATATAACCGTCTAGTACGATTAAAGTAGAAGAGATATATAAAATAAGTACTTAAGAGATTAGTAAAAAAGCGATAAGGCTTAAGATTATCGTTTTTATTATATTAATTATACTAGAAAGAGTATTATCTTTCTATTTCGTTATTACTTCTTAACTTCTTAATATCTTTTTATTCTTATCTAGAATATAATATAAATTATTCTATATATAGATCGTTTCTTCTAATAAGTTAACTACTCTCTTAAAACGTTATCTCTAGTTATTAAAGTCTTTTACTAGAAATAGATTAATATTTGATTCTAGTAGAGCGGGTTTCTCCTAGTATAAGATCTGTTTCTTAAGTTATTATACTACTTCCTCTTTCTAGATAAAGTCGCTTACTAGTATATCTTCTATTCTTTTTAAATCTCTAAGCCTTTTATTAAAGACGTTAAGCTTTCTATCTAATTAAGATGTTTAATCGCTTAAATAAGTAAATATTTTATTAGAAATTTTAAGTTACTCTTTTAATTCGTATATCTAGGTCTTTTCTTTGTTATAGATATTTTATATTTTATTTAACTCTGTCTCTAAGATTTTATTATATCTTATAAGTATATTATATTTATACTAGATATTTCTTTCGTCTACTTAATTTATACTGTCTATAAACCTATTTATCGCTACTTCTACTAATTCCTATCTATTTATTAGTCTATTCTAATTATCCGTATTCTATAGATCCTAACTACTCTTATATAGTTTAGTGATTCCTTAGTACTTAGTAAGTACTTTATCTTTAAACTATCTAATTAGGTTATCTAATATAGTATTAATATCTACTACTTTAAACAGTAGTAATAGGTCGCTCTTATTCTTTAAGATAACTCTACTTATATCTTATTTTACCTTTTTAATTTCTTCTTAGGAATAATAAGATACTAGAAGGAGACTAAGAATATTAAAGAGATTTAAGAGCTTTTTTAGCTATTTGATTATTAATTCGTTATATGATTTTCTATTTTAGATTATTACTAGAAAGTTTTAAAATCTCTAAGCTTATAGGTTTAAGTATAAGAGAGAAGGATAAGTTACCTTGTTTTAGAAGTAAGTTATAAGTATAGTATATAATAGTATAGTATTAGTATAGAGATTTAGTATCTAAGATATTATATTAAACTAACAGAGTATATAGTCGAGAGGATTAAGTAGATAATCGAGATAATATTCGAATCCTATACTAGGTTATAGAAGTAAGCGAGTTTAATACTAATTCTATAAGAAGGAGTTATTAAGTACGAATTTAAAGAGTAGAACTTAAGATAAAAAGTAAGAGTATTAAAAAAGAAAGTAAATATATAACTATCTCTTTCTATATTAGTATATATATAGTATCTAGTTATACTTTTTATCTACTTACTATTCTTATATTTTTCTCTATTTATACTCTATCTTCCTCTATTGCTTTTTCTACCTATTATATATTATTTATTCTTCTACTTATATTTTCCGTATCTTCCTACCTCGCTTAGTCTATCTACTCTTTTCTATCTTACCTCTCCTCTCTTACGTTGCTTGTTTCTAAACCTATATTTTCCCTATCTTTCTCTCTCGCTACTGCTAATTAAACTTATTATAGTAGATATAATCACGTACTATAGCTATATAGGCTTAAAGAAATACCTATTAGAACTTCCGCTTAATCTAGCTATTTAGAAATGAAATATTTAAGTAGAGCACTAGTACTAAGTAACCTAAGGTATTAACTTAGCTATATAAATAGGCTAGAGGTTACGTAACCTATATAGAGTCCTTTTCTTATAGTCTTCTACTCTATCTAGAGTTAAAAAGAATACTTTATCTAATTAACTATATCTAATTAAATTATACTTAAGATTAGAGATAAAATAAGAATATTAGATAAGATAAAGGAGGTAGATATAAAGATTAAGACTTAGATCAAAGAGATAGTTTAAAATCGAAGTTTTAGTTAATTAGATATAAAGATAATTATTTTATATTAAATTAATAATTTAATTTAATTCTAGTATATCTGTCGTTATATAGATAAATAAGCCTCTAACTTATATCTATCCACGTGACTAGCACGCTAGTACTACGCTAGCACAAGTATAAATAGTCGTACTTCGAGTACCTAGAATAGTTATAGAGAATATAATATATATATATAACTAGACAGATTGATAACTAAGTTATACTAATACTAATTAGTATCGTACGTAGATTAGATTACTTAGTTATAAGCTTACTTATACTTACTATAGTTAAGTGTCTTTAGCTAACTAAACGTTAAGAGTAGTACTGTTATATACTATAGCCTACTACTACGTATAATCCTCTAACCTCGTTTAGATTTGATTATATAAGTATACTATTCTACGCTTCGTACTAGGATTTATATAACGTATAACCTTTAAAACGAATCTATCTTATATTAAGATTACGAACTTAGAATCGCTTATTACTTTAACTCCTTTATATTTACTTATAAACTAAGTCTTATAGATTCACTTATATTAACTTATTAAGTAAATCACCTATACCTCTGATTTACTAAAAAGAAGTAGAAGGAATCTAGTCACCTAAAACACTACTCCGAACCTTTAAGAAAGTCGACTACTAGCTATTATTTAAGCTATCCGACCTTTTATAGCGGGATTCTACAAAGTATTCTAGGAAGCACGATTATTAAACCTTTTCTATCCCGATTACGTTTAGTACTAGGATTATACTACTATTAACACCTAATAACACTATAGCAACTAAAGGAACCGGAATAGAAGAAGGCTATTAGAAGCTCGATTTAGAAACCGTAGACAGCGATACTCTTAACACTTACGTACAAGATTATATAGACAAATACTAAGTAGGAAAGGAATATAACACTGCTTTATAGAAAGCTTTTTAAGAAGACTTTAAAGAATAGAACCTTAAATACTTTAAGATAATTATATCTACTTAATATACTAGTAGTCTTTAAAGAACTCTCTAATTAAGAGGTATATACGTAGAAGATCTTTATAAAAGAGAAAGCAGTAGAGTAGTATAGGCTTTATATAACATCTTAACAGAGGAGGAGAAGACGCTAGTACCTTATAAGGAACTTAAGAAGATTAAGTCTAAGAGAGAGGTTCTATTTAAGAAATTAAGATAACGCTTAAAGAATCCTTATAAGAATCCTCTAAATATTAAGGAATTTGTTAATAAAGAAGATACTATTATACTATTACCTAGTAAGTTAAGAAAGATAAGTAAATCAGTTCTTCTAGTAATACTATTAAAGTCTTTAAAGACACTAGTAAAGAAGACACTAGTAACTCTAGCTCCTAAGATAATATCTAAATTAATAATATCTAAGACCTCTTCTAAGATCTCTTCTAAATCAAGTAATAAATTAATAATAAAGAAGTTACTTTTAGAGACACTTAAGAGAGCTAAGTAAGAAAAGAAGAAGAGTAAATCGTTAAAGTATAACCTAGAATCTTCTAACGATTCTTCTTCTTCTTCTTCCTCTAAAAGCTCTTCTAATAAATTAGACTATAAGGATCTAGATAATAACAATGAGAGCGATTTAGATAATAATAGAGATAATAGAAGTAATAGAGAAGATAGAGATATTAATAAAAGATAAAAGAGGAAAGGAGATTAATATACTCTTAAAAACCTTATAAGAGTATATATATCTAATAATATTAAGTTTAAAAGCTAAAGAGAGAATCTTAACCTTAAGTTAGTAGTATTTATAGATAAATACTAGATATATAAACTTTAAAAGAAGGTATATAAGAAGGCTTTTTCTATAATACTTAAGAGAGACGCCTAGGAATTTTATTATATAGAAGTTATTAATATTATTAATAAACTTACTTTTAAAGTACTTTATAGCAAATTTAAGAAGCAATACTAGGACCTTAATTACATCTAGAACATTTTAATAGAATAGAATAATACTATACTTAAAAAATATAAGAGAAAGTATCTAGATAAGCCTATTCTTAAGGTCTTTGAAAAGATATATAGAAGACTATAATAGATCAAGTATAGACTTCTAAAACATATATATAAGAAAGAGGAATTTACTAATAAGCTTCTTCTAGCTTATTATAGATATAAAGAGGTATCTTACGTAGTATTAAAACTACTAAAGAAGCTAAAGCTTTCGCTTATAACCTATTTTATTAAATTAGTACTTAGTATATAGTAGAACCTATATCTAAAAGTAGAAGTATTTATAGCTAAAGATAATAAGAAAGATAATAATACTAATATAAATCTTATAAACTAAATATTATAAACGAATATAGAATTAAAAGAGAATAACTTCTATAAAGAATTCTATAGATTTATAAATCAGTCTACGCTAAGTACGTTAAATACAAATACTTAACTAGTAAATAACTTACCTGATTTAAAGTATAGAATATATATAAAACCTAATTATTAGTCTATAAATCACTCTAAGCTAAGTTAGAACAAATAGAAGAATAAGTAGAGGTCTAGATATACTAAGAGATATAGAAAGCCACTCCCTTGTTATAGATATAGATAGTATCTTATAAGATATAAAGGTACTAAGCTAGATAAGGATATATCTAAAGAGATTACTATAATAATTCTTAAAGACGATATAGACGATATTATCGAGAATTATATTACTAAGTATAGAGAGATTATTATCTTAGAAGCTTAATATATTATAAATAACTTAACTAGCTCTATATATAAATACGCTAGTAGTAGATTACTACTACTTCTATATAAGGAAATCTTAACTTTAGTTTCTAGTACTAAGAGATATTACTATAATAAGTTCTTTAGTATTATAATTAATATAGGAGCTGTAAAGAAGTCTACTATTAGTTATAACTAGTATCTTATATTTAATACTATTAAAAGGACCTTTATTTATAATAGCTAGAAGATTAATATTAAATTTAGTATTAGAATAAGTACTTTAATTAGCTTAATATTCGTAGATATACTAATTAGTTTAATCGAATTCTATATACTATATATAGATACGCTATTCCTACTTTATCTTAATAATATAGATATACTAGGAGTTATATTTAATAACCTTAGTAATACTCTTATAATAAGTAATAGATATAAAGTCTTAGTTATATAACGATTTAGTTATTCTTTTATAATATAAGATAACACTTTATCTACTATAATTTAAGAGTTCTCGTATCTTTTAAGTGAGTAAGAGTTACGCTGTTTATATAAGCGATTTAGACATCTATCTATACTAAAATTATAGACACTTCTTAAGTATACTAGCTACGACGTTAATATTAATATTTGATAGCATCTTATAAAGTACTATAAGCTATACTAGAAGTATAGAAAGTCTCTAAGACGCTTTTGATTTACTTTATATAATAATATTATATTTAACTTTTAGATATACGTTAATATATTCTTTATAGATAAAGAAGTAGTTCTATATATTATAGACGAAGCTACTCGCTTTTAAGCTAGTAGATAGTTAAAGACTATAAAGGTAAAGCACGTCTAAGATAAGTTAAAGGAATACTAGATAGACGTCTATTTAGAACCTCTAGATATTATTACTATAGATACTAGAACTAACTTCGTAAGTAAGGAATTCAACGAATATATAAGAGCTATAGGAAGTATAGTAGAAAGTATTCTAGTAGAAGTATACTAATTAGTCGGAATCGTCGAACGATACTATAGACTAGTACGACAAGTATATTAAGTAATATATAAAGACTATCTAGATCTTATAAAAGAGACAGCTCTTTAGATAGTATTTAAGACTATTAACAACATAGCTAGACTAAATAGATTAGTTCCTACTATACTAGTATTTAGAGCTTACTCTCGAATAACTTAATAGAACACCTCTTCTTCTAATAATATTAGATAAGCTAATACAGTTAAGCAAGCTTCTTAAGAAGTTATAAAGTACTATACTAAGAGATAAGTTAACAACGCTCTTAATACTCGTAATAGACTATTAAATCACTTAAAGAATATACCTCTTAGATCTAATATATAGGTCTAGAGAGAGATACTAAATAAGAAGAGTAAATAGATAGAACTATATCAGCTTTTAAATATTAAAAATAAAGATATTATTATTATATTAAATAGTAGTATAAGATTCTAATCTATAGTAGTAAAGCCTTGATTTAGTGAAATTATCGAAGAGCTAGAGCTCTTAATTCTAGAAATATTATAAAGTAATAGTTAAGACTAGAGTTAAGACTAGAATACTAATCTAAGAGAAAGACTTATAGAATTACTACTAAAGAGAAGACGTAAAAGACCTTAAAAGAAGCTAGCTAAAGAAGAAGAAGCTAAAGTATACGTTGTCGATATATATAGTATTTCTTAAGATCACTAGTAACTTAACGATTTTAAAGACTTCGATATTAAGATATTTATATTAATTAATAGTATAGTTTATATAAATTATACTAATTCTAATAGACTAGAGATTAACAGATTAATCAAAAGAGGTATAATAAAGTTTATTACTCTAAACGAGTTACTAGATAACGCTAATCTTTTTAATTTATAATTTATTAACTAAGTTAAATTCTATAATATAGATAAAACCTTTAAAAAGTTACGATTTATAGTATATATATAGAGCGATTTAGCTAAGAAGATAGTACTTACTTAGTTACCTACGATTTAATATATAAGTATAAGAATTATTCTTATTATTATAGCTTTATATCTATATCTTAACCTTCTTTTATATAATATTATCTAAGTATATACTTAGTCTAAGAGTAAGCTATAACTACACTATCGAAAGTTTATATAACTACTAAAGAATATACTAGAATAGATTAGATTATTAATTAAGATATTACTACTATTATATAGTATTCTAGAAGCTAGATTATACTAGTTCGCTACTTACTATAAATTCCTTCTTAAATTCCTTAGAATAACCTAATTAATATTTAATCCTTATCTACTATTAGTTAATAAAACTAGATACTTTAGGATTATTAGATTATAAACTAATAATATACTTATCTTAAGAGATAGTACCTTTATTAAGAAAGAAGATACTAAGAGAAAGGAAGCTAAGTTCGACGCTAAGGAAAGAGAAGAACTTATAGTCGATCACGTTTTAAAATTTAATAGAGGTATTATTATATACTAGAAAGATAGATTAATACTTTTAACCTAGGATTATACTAAGAACCTTAAGCTAGTAAGTACTAAATCGATCGAATTAAAGAGCTCTTATAGAGATATACGCTATAACGTTACTATAAGAGATTAATTTATTATATAGTAAGCTTAAGAAGCCTACTTTATAACTATATTATAACTAGAAGCAGCCTTTATACTATCTTTTACTACCTAGTTAACTAATCTACTTCTAAAAGACGTTAAAGCTTTAAACAAGGTTCTATAGTAGTAAATAGAGAATACTAAGCGTAGACTTAAGTTTATTACTTTAGATTATTCCTTACTTAAGCTTATACTTTTTACCGATTCCTTCTTTATAAATAATAACAATTATACTTCCTAGATTAGATATATAATTATATTAGCTAACGCTACTAATAATAGTAACATCGTCTATTAGGTCTCTACTAAGTATAAGAGAGTTACTAGAAGTATTCTAGTAGCTGAATTATATGCT